>CM059195.1:87864484-87895804 GCA_030323885.1 Branchipolynoe longqiensis | reverse complement strand
CACCTAATTGGAAGAAGACAAAGAAATAAATGCCAGTGAAAGAATTAATAGCCGTAAATCCGAGCAAAATAGTTAACAAGACAGCACAAAGCGAATGCCGACCAATCAGTCTGGCAGACGTTGAGGCACTGCCCTAATGCTCCAATAACGCTTTCTGACGTCGCCTCCTCTGCCAGCGATGCACGTCGTCGCTAGGAAACGATGTAACAAATGAAAACATGCGGGTAACCCAAGCAAACTGCAAAGATTCAATAAAAATGGGCCGGCATCAAGTGTCGGGGAATCGCAGCAGCAATGTTAATTTAATATTCTAACCAAATATAATGCGCGTATAGCCTTATGCGGGAATAGCTAGTCCACGTCCTGTACGTCTCCTGCATTCGGAGCGACACAAAGGTACGCCATTAATGTGTATCCACCCTCCTCAGGCCACGATTCGCGTAGAAATTCTAACCGCGGATTCAAGGCTCGCCCCTCGCGGCGAAAAATTAATTATGGCTGGCCGCAAAATATAACAGGAATACCACGTGGGTGAAGTCATCATTCGAAATAATGCTACCCCGGTACGCCGTAAACTGTCAATATCACGTCGTGGAGCATGAAGACAGTGCCCGTGCGTCACTGTCACAATACGAATGCGCTGTCACTATTGACAACACACTATTATTTTTTTTAAAGATTCGCGTATAGAAGGTGGACTAAAAGGTATTACACTCCTTACTAATCCTGGTCATGGCACCAGTTTAACCGTTCGGCTAGTCTGCCCCCGCTTAAGGCGAGCCTAACGTGTTAATTTTATGTAATATTATGTAAGATTTTCCATGTGAATTTCTCGGGCCGGCCGCGGGCTGCTGCGGCTCCTCCTCCCGTCTGCGGTTAGTCCGTCGCCATCGGTGTCCTCCCCGAGCGTAAGGCGATAGCCAGAGTTTCGTCTACATACGCAATTTGCCATCGAGCGCATTTATCGGCCTAAAGTTTCTCTAGATCTATAAATTAGGTTATTTCAACTAACTGGCTGTCCCCTTCGCATTTCGGGATATTATTCATGTTACTGAATTATTCCAGAAGTACGCGTCCAGCTAGAGATGCTGCCGCTGTCACGGATAATCCGTTCTAAGTTAATGTTGTTAACTTCCGCCCTAAAGTAACACTACGTTAATTCTGTTAATGTGTTGTCATTATATTCCCGCAGATGGGTTAAGTAACTGCATAAGGCTTGCTTAGGCTTAAGGCCCTGAATTACATATGAAGCAATCGAATATCAGGTTTTCCATAGCGGTTAATCTACAGTAATACTGGAGGATAGTAAAGAATGCAAGGAACGTCCCAATCCACCTTCACAAGAGCTCACGACTTTATTCTTACCATAATTAACAAGGATACCAGCGAAATATTCATATCTATTGAAGAAGCAAATAACTCCCTTTCCCTCCCGTATGGTTTGATTACGTTAGTTTTAGAATTTAGATAATAAAAAGACCAAATATCGGCTGAAATGACAGAGCGTGCAAAAACACGTCTGCGGGTCAGGCCCCGAACGCCCGACCACCCATCGTTGCTTAGCTAGTCGCCAAGCAACGCTTTACCCCCGTGAACCCTCGGATGCACAAGCGGAAGCAATTTGCGTGCCCATGGACCGAGTGCGCTAATTGCTCAAGGCGAGTAGACACGCCCACTTCACTAGCATATTATCTACAAGGTTGTCGATGCCCCTGTAGGAAAATGTCTAGCAAACCTTGTCGACATATGCATTCACCAAACCAACCAGTGGCTTGGAACAGTCAATCACACATCTTAAACCAGTACCTGAAGATTTCAGTACACAGAAAATATTATGGGTACACAGTGGAACTTCCACGGATTCTGAAATACAACCATTATCACGTTTGGAAGATAGCTGATCTGAAATAAAGTTATAGTGCTCCAAAGAGCAAACAGGCTTATTAGCGCTGTGATAATTAGCTCCACAGTCATAATTGATCATATTAATCCCAAATATAAAGCCTTTCAACAAATACTTCCAATCCGTATGATGGCTGCCAAATAGGACAAGTTCTGAAAAAACATGGCATGGCTGCAACTGAACAGCATTATCGGCAATGGTATGTTTACAATGGCAACCACCCTTAAAGCAAAGCAAAGTAACGGTGAATTCAATGCAACAACAGTTATTCAAGTGGTCAACTGCATGCAATTTAAAACAGTATGAGTCAATAGTTACCATTAACCAATTACATAACAATTCAGTCCAATTTGTTAAACATTCTTGCCAATAAATGTCTGGGACAGTATCGAATGCTATGTCAACCGAGTCTGTAGAAGTGTGTGTTCCCTGACCCTCAGGCGTAGGCTCAGCGCCGCTCTGGTGCTGCGGTGGAGTGCAATCAGCGACCACCACGTCTAAAGTTAATTGGCCATGACTGGGAGTGGGGCCCGGTATAACACTAGCACTGGTGCATTCGTAATTTGTAATTCTGTTGCAATAAATCGGTCCGACTTCGCACTCCCTCCCAAGTATGCCAAATGCCATACAAATCTTCTATATATAGTCTCTAATGTCTGAATCTTTTGTATGCAGCATCCAATAGCAGTTCGCTTCTATTAGCTTGTACCCAGATAATTTACTCACAGCCTTTTTATCTTCTGTATATCGCTTAATGGACCACTTACTTCGGAGACTCCTTTCTCTGCTATGTATGCACTCTGATGAGGAGAAGGACCAGCTGCGCCTCCTATGGCGCCAGTGGCATCTCGATGGGCTCCTCCACTGGCTGTCACCAGACTTGTCCTTGTCCCGCATTGGTGTCGTAAGGCACGGTCGGGCGCTCACCGAAAGCATAGCATGATGCTTCCGAGGTGGTGTGCAGTCCCTCTCGACATGGTCCTCCGGCGATCGCCGGAGCAACTTCTCCTCCGGGCTCTTGATACACCCCCCTGCCTGCTCTGCGACCTGATGCGACCACGTCTGCCATCTCCTGATACACTCCTGTCTGGCCTATGCAAGGAGAAATGAGACAGCTCACGCTCTATTTCGTCTGTTTTCTCCGCAATGGCTGCCTGGCACTTCTTTTTCTCGAGAGGACAAAGTCGCTCCAGAAGAGACATTTTTCTCGCTTAAGTGGACGAACAACCGACAACAAATAACGATAATAGTTCTTTATATATGTCTCTTTCATGAGCAGAGCAGTTCTTTATATATGTCTCGACCCACATGTACATAATTTAAACTATATATATATATATATATATATATATATATATGGAGAGAGAGAGAGAGAATTGTATTTGACTTCATCAAATTTTGGACACAACACCAGAATACAGATAAAGCTGTTAATTATTGTCTTCATTATTCCAGAAACATGTTTGTGCGCCATATTCAATGGTTCATATTCATTATTGGAAGGCAACTTTACTATTTATGCTGGATTTGGTAAATGTCATCAATAATAGTTATAACTCATCTAGAACAACACATCTGTATGTTACTGGTGTAAATTGAGACATGGCATACAAACACCACTACCGTCCCTTACCCCCGCTCCAAAATAAAATATACATAAAATACAAACACCACCACTGGCCTTTTACAACCAACTTACATAGTCATAGGCAGCTTCTACTTTGTCTTACTTTTGTCTTGCAGAAAGTTTTAGTCGCATTCACCTGGTTCCATCTTGAACACTCAGATTCATGTAGTGCTGATAGCCTCAAGATTTACAATGGTCGTTCAGCATTAGGACACCCGGTAAGGAACTTGTGTGGTAACATCATTCCCAGCAGTACACTCTCAACTGGACGATACATGCGCCTGAATTTTACATCTAACAGCATTAAAAGATCTGGTGGATTCAAGGTAAGAGCCTTATATACAGATATTTCTTTGTTATTGAAAATGTATACTGCCTATCATGATTAGGTCTGAATAGTCTTTTCTTCACCATTAGACATTTGATCAGTTGAAAGCCTTAGTATACACTGTTACCAAACCAACAGATTTTTAACCTCCAACACCACATAGACATTGTATAAGAGTGACTGGCCTTTGATGATGCTGTAAGTTATACATAGCAGTGGAAATCCAAATTGACAGAGGTGATGGCCTTTGAAATTGAACCATCAAGCTTTATATTAGGAGTCTGATCTAGAAAAAAAGTCAGATACTCTAACCACTCCATTACAGAGGACACCACTTGAAGAAGTTTCGAAAAGAAAGCGCTGAAATAAATTAATCAAGCATAGGCCAACATGCCATTTAATTTGATTTTAATTTGTTCCCATATTATTCCCATTATGGCAAATTGCTCTCACAGTATTTGGGTTAGTTATGCACATGCACCCAAAACTCACAGGATATCTGCACAATTTCCATTTACTGCAGCAAGAAGAATATCCATCTCCTTAATAATCTGATAATACAAACCTTAATTTAGAAAGCGGGACATCATAATTTGGTATGTATATAATATATCAATCCTCCAGTGTGACTGACACTGGTCTACATCTGGTGGAGGTGAGGAGGCCACAGGTCGCACTGTATGTCGACCGGTACATGCAGGTCACCAGCTGCAACTAGTATGTAACTAAGGCAATGAGGACGGTTAATAAAATCAGTTGTTAACTAGAACTCAAGGTGTCTACTCGTATCTTACATGGTGTCAGATGTGGTTTACCTGACAAGGAATAATGGCAATATCAATCTGAACTGGACCCAGTGGATCGATTCATATAGGATGTACGCGGTAGCAGCAGGAGTAGCTGCCAAATCTGAGAAGGTTCAGTGTTGCGTGTTCCTTCACATTGCAGGAACTGAAGCTCAGAAGATTCATAGGACATTCGATATTGAATTGGAGGACAAAGACAAAATTGCAGTATTGATAGAAAAGTTTCGAGTTTATTGCGAGGGAAAGACAAACATAACAATAGTAAGATACCAATTTAAATCACTAAACCAAACAAGCGAGACGATGGACACTTATATTAGATATCTTCGAAACCGTGTTTCGTATTGTCAATACAGTTCATCGGAGGACTCACTGTTATGTGACAGGATAGTGTGCGGTGTGAGAAGCAAGACTCTACGAGATTGTTTATTACAGACAAGTAATTTATCTCTGGAAGTGTGTATTAATTTGTGTCGATTGAGTCAACACAAATCAGATTTAATTAGTGACAGTAAATAGTATGTCGAGTTAGAACGTCGATGCAATTTCAAGGCTGGATAGCGAGGTGACGTCACAGCGACGTTTGGCACCATGAAAACGGACATCACAACATCAAGCGTACCATTTGAGTAATGTAACAGCCAAGTGTAACAATTGTGGATATCAAACATTACCAGGGGCGGTGTCCTGCCAAGGACAAACAATGCTCCGGGTGCGGGAGGACTGGACATTTCATCAGGATGTGCAGGAGACATGCCCAGAGGAGTACCGCTGTGAATGAATTAACTGTGAATCGTCACGACAAACAAGATGACTGGAACAATGGATACGAGGAAAGCAGCACATACGATTTGTTCGTCGGTGCGGTGAATAGCGACAACGGTAAGAAGGAAGGAGTTTGGTACGCGAGTGTGAGGATCAAAGACGTCGTGGTCGAGTTTAAACTCGACACAGGATCTGAAGCTAATATAATCCCGAGGGGATTGTATGACAAGATAGGTGGGATGGCCATATCTCCACCTCGTTGCCATCTAGTCACATACACCGGACAACGGATACAGCCAATTGGTGAGACGATGATCGACGTTCCTGGACAAAGGTTCAAGTTTCAAGTGACAGAAGAAGGCAGCCCCTACTGGGGAAGAGTGCTTGTGTTGCGCTCAACCTTATTATGAGGGTAGACTGTATCTCCGATGACTCAGATCCTGGGAAAAGTGCTACGAATTTGGTAAATATGTATAATGATGTATTCACAGGGATAGGTAAAATAAAAGTATATGCGCATATTCATGTTGATAAAAAAGTATCCCCAGTCATTGATGCCCCTAGACGGATACCGCATGCTATTATATCAGATGTACGTAAGGAATTAGATAGAATGTTAGCGTTGGGAGTAATAGTAAAGCAGACAGAACCCACTCAGTGGGTTAGTTCAATAACTATTGTCAGGAAACCGGGGAAAATTAGAGTATGTCTAGATCCAAGTAAGTTAAATAAAGCTATCTTGTGAGGCCGTATCCAACCCATACTATAGAACAGGTAGTTGCCAAGACGAATGGGGCACAATACTTTTCAGTTCTTGATGCTAATAGTGGGTATTGGCAGATTCATTTAGATAAAGAGAGTTCCATCCTATGCACATTCAATACACCGTAGGGTCGGTATCAATTTACATGTTTACCTTTTGGAATTAAAACAACTGGTGATATTTTCATTGAAGAGATGAATGGCATACTGGGAGATTTAGATGGGGTGAACATAATTACTGATGACATTCTAGTCTATGGAAACACGATTCAAGAACATAATACTAGACTTCGGGCAGTTTTGGACAGGGCCAGAAAATTCAACCTAACGCTGAATCCCAAGAAATCTAAAATATCCCAATCTCAGGTTAGCTATGTCGGTCACTTACTGACATCTCAGGGCCTGTTGCCCAGTAAGGAGCGTGTGCAGGCAATTATTGACATGCCGACACCTGGTGATAAAAAGGCTTTGCAAAGGTTTTTGGGAATGGTGGGCTACATCAGTAAGTTCATACCTAACATGGCGGAGCTAGCTAAACCATTACGTACTGTGCTTAGCAAAGATGTAGTGTGGCACTGGCAACAGGAACAAATGGATTCTTTTGCCAAACTTAAGGAATTGCTTACCAAGGACCCTGTATTAAAATATTTTTATGTCAAACAAGATATTGTATTGCAAGTTGATGCTTCTAAGTCTGGACTAGGTGCAACATTATTTCAGGACAATAAACCTGTCGCCATGGCGTCGAAAGCTTTAGACAGAACACAATCAAATTATGCTGTAATCGAAAAAGAATTGTTAGCAATATGTTTCGGGTGCACTAAATTCCATGATTATATATTCGGCAAAGAAGTGACAGTACAAACAGACCACAAACCACTAGTAGCTGTTATGAATAAGTCTATAATTACGTTATCATCTAGAATGCAATGCATGAGGATGAGACTCCAGAATTACAACATACGAGTAACACACATTAAAGGCACACTGATGTATTTTGCAAACGCACTGTCCAGAGCTCACACCACCTTGACTACACCTGACAACTTGTTCGATGATGAGTTCACAGTGGCAGAGATTGAATTGGCGAGTGATGGTGTGACGAGGGTATGGCAGGAGGTCCAGAAAGACAATACATTACAACGAGTCATATACTTGACAAATCATGGGTGGCCCAGTCGTAATAATAATCTCCGCCCCGAGGTAAAGCCATTTTTTACCTACAGAAATGACATTACAGTCCATGATGACCTGGTGTTGAAAGACAATCAAATTATTGTTCCACATACATTCCAGACAGAAATGTTGCACAAAATACATGAATCACACTTAGGTATCGTCACATGTAAACAATTGGCACGTGACACAGTTTTTTGGCCAGGTATGAGTAGTCAAATAGAGGACCTAGTGTCCCGTTGTCAAATTTGTCAGGAATACAGAAACACACAGCATTCTGAGCCGCTGAAGAATCATCAAATAACATGTATCCCTTATCACAAGGTCGGGGTAGACTTATTTTTCGTTGACCATACCACTTTTATATTAATAATTGATTATTATTCTAAATTCCCAGAGATAGTTGAACTGACCACCACAACTAGTAAAGCTATAATACACGCATTAAAGCAGACATTTTGCAGATACGGTATTCCCAATGTAGTGGTATCTGACAATGGACCACAATTTAGCAGCGCAGAGTACTTGCAATTTGCACAGGAATATGACTTTCAACCCATTTTTTCGAATCCGTTATTTACTCAAAGTAATGGACAAGTTGAGAGGTACGTTCAGATGGTGAAATTACTGATAAAAAAGGCCATGTTAGATAGCAATGACTTGAACATTGCATTATTAAATTATAGAAACATGATGCTACAAGGCATTGGTGCGTCTCCAGCTCAGCTGCTAATGTCACCTAGGTTAAGGACTAAATTACCTATAATGAACACACAGCTACATCCAAAATGTCAATTATCAAAGAAAGCAGAGTTAGAAAGGTTACAGCGAAACCAGAAGGGGTATTTTGATAAAAATGCGGGACATGAGCACAAACATTTGCAACAAGGCGAACACATACGATATTTACACCACACAGGAAAGTGGGTCACAGGACGAATTGTCAATGCACAAATGCCTGGTCTGAGGGATTATCATATTATGAATTAGCAGAACAATGTAGTACGCAGAAACTGCAAACATATCTTCAAAACATACAATGACAAAAAGCTGACACATCAGCACAGACTTGAACGTTTGAGAAATGGCAAGCAAGTCATACGTGAACAACCACACAACTTTCCATGCACAACACGTTATGGTCGGGTTGTTCGCCCGGTATCTAGGTTTGAAATAAGCTGATGTGCATTTATCGACAGATTAGATTTGACTGTACTGGTAAGTGTTGGTTAATGGTGTTGTTCGATGCCTAAATTGTATTCATGACAACAGTACTAAATATAATAATTCTAATAACATAGCTGTATGGTACACATCATAGCAATGTATAAGTCTTCATATACACCGTTATTCTGTAATGAATTATAATAAAGCTAACAAGTTTGTGCCGACATGTGGTACGATGGACTCATTAATATTTATTGAAATGATTAGTTTCTTATAGGCTCATATTACAAGAGAAGAAAGATAAGTGCTTTAGAGTGACCAGTGTTAGGAGTATATTAAGATGTTGTTGACCGTTATACATTTGACATATAGAATGCGCATAGTATTTGAGATTTATAATATTTAATATATATGTATAGTATTTAATATATATATGTAATATTCAATATATATGTAACCCTATTGGAAGGGAGATATAATGTATGTACGTCGACCGGTACATGCAGGTCACCAGCTGCAACTAGTATGTAACTAAGGCAACGAGGGCGGTTAATAAAATCAGTCGGTAACTAGAACTCAAGGTGTCTACTCGTATCTTACAGCATCACCAGTACAGTATTGGGTCTTACTGAGTATAGCAATAATAATAATAATTCCCTTATGTATCTTTACACTTGCATAATGCATTATAGATCACATATATCTTTTTGTGTATTTGACAGAAAAGAGCATATGAGTGGTGGTTCAAACCCCATCTGGGCAAATGTCAATTGTTCTTAGAACTTTACCAGGCTGCTTAGGGCTATCATGAGTCATTTAGTTTGGGGTTAGTGGGTGGACAAAAACACTGCATGAGCAGACATTATCACACAGCTCGGGTGCTGAGCTGAAGTGAGCTGTCCAGTTGGAGGCCCATGGGTGTGGCCCATCGTGCCATTTGGTCGTTTGTTTGTTTGAGTTTTATGTCCTGGCAACATCTAAGGTCATGTCACGATGGGTACCAACTTGTGGCTGTGCGCACTCATGGCAACTTTTATAATGCTGTCCCGCTGGGAGACCTGGCCACCACACCATGGCCTGATATCCCACACACTCAGATTATCCTGAGACGGTGCTGACTAGTCCTTGTCCTATCATATTAATGCCAAGTGCCATGCTAGGAAGCGACAAGTATCAATTTTATAAGTGATTGCTTTGAATCGACCAGTATTCAAACTCCAGATCTTCCGTATGGGAAGCATGTGCTCTACCAATTAGGCCACCGCATCTGTGCCGTTCGGTGGAGTTGCTATGGTGGCACTGCTGTCTCGCGCCCTTGGTTACCACTGACTTCATCACTCAGTACCCCCCCACCCCTCATGCACAACACAAACAATTTAATTCCGGGGTCCCCAAACTCAAGGAACCGGACACGGTGACCGAATCGGTAGAGCGTTGGCTTCCTGTACGGAAGGTCGGGAGTTTGAATCCAGGGCGAGTCAAACTAATGAATTACATAATTGATGTGTGTCGCTACCTAGCCTGGTACAGAGCTAGGACAGAACAAGTACTGGTTTGCTCAGTATCAGGATAATACGACTGAGGGGGAAATCGGGACTTGGTGCCGATGACCTGACTTCCCAGTGGGGCAGCACTATGAAGTTGCCATGAGTGTGCACTGGTACACACTGTCACAAGTCCGTACCCATCCTGATATGACCTTAGATGTTGCCAGGATGTAAAACTTCAACAACCAACCAATCAGAACAAGTCTCAATCCTTTCTTTCCTACAGATTTCATTCACCTTCGGCATTAACGGCGGCGGCGGAAACTTGGGTAAGTGTCTGCAGAATGGGAGGATTTTTGTTGTTCAAGTGTTTTTATTGCTCTGAATAAAATGTTGTCAGTGCTAATTCACTACACTCGGCTAACAGAAGAAGGAGCAGAACAGTGTTTTTTAAAGAATTTATTAACAAAAGTAATCGTAACCATGGAGGCTGAGCAGAATCATAGCTAATGGGCGGCAGAGATCCGAATGTTCATCAATTGCTGACCAGGAGTAGGGACGAGGCGAGACCTCAGACTTTGGAGATGAGCACCAGGAGACAGGCAAAGGAAGACGAATCAGCGCTCACCCCTTAGTTAGACGGTGGGTGGGCGGGAAAGCGAAGTGTACTGCAGGGCGTGCTGTGAGAAATTGAGGAGTAGGGGAACAGGCAGGCACAAGGAAGCCAGAAATAGACATAGCCTCGTGAGCAAATTACCCATGTTAGCCTCGGCTAACATGACCAATGCACTTGTCTTCCAGTCAAAGCAAAGATGCAAAGTTGAAAATTAAGAGGCCATAATTTATATATCCACTTTCTCCTTAAATACTTGAAATAAACCAGGTCTACACTGACCTTAAATCTGATGTCAATCTCATTATTCAGGGATCAGGAATTCTGCTTCAGATTCCTTGAATGGGCATTCATTCATTCCAGCATGTCCCCATGCATCACATATTAGTTCAATTAGCTCATTTAACTCATATTAGCTCAATTAATTATTCACAAATGAACTGACACATTAACATGACAAAGGTACTCAAATTGAAAAGTCAGAAAAGTCGCGAAAACTTTGTCAGTGCACTTTATCATCATGTAGCTATGGTCTGGTAGTCCGTTATATATCTTTAGTACCATAATACATAGTCACCTTAGGATATCTTTTGTATGTGGGTCATTCTTTAAAACTGGGCACCATATATTTGGTTTCCACATTACGATGGACATAATTAATTCTTTCTTTTATTGATAGCAAATCCAATAAATAATGTTGCCTCTGTGTGTTAGGTGTGCTAGAAATATTACATTTATTTAATCTATCCCATGAAACCTATAACAAGTATGATTGTATGATGTTGGGCTAAAGTGAAAATGTGAAAATTGACACATCAACACAATTCATTTACCCAAATTTCTTTTTAACTTTTGTCAACTATTTTCTTGTAAGACATAATCTTGTTTGCTCAAATGTTATCAATAAAGTCCTGTCTGACTTTATTGTGTATGCTTAAATGATGTTCTGTGCATGTCTTTGATTTCTATATTATACAAGTGATATTAACATATTTTTTAAAGTGTAGGAGATCAAAATCAAAGAGTGAAATAGCTCCTTTTTCAACTCTGACATATGCAAAACTTGTAAAGATTCATATGAGCATGGATTCTGTTATTATTTGGAATGTTTTCTGCTATTATTTAATATGTTTTCTGCTCTTATTTGGAAGGTTTCAAACCTTAGGGCCTAGTATCAGAGAATGACCCATTTATCTCTAAGAACTAATATCAGGTGTAGTGGCCGAATCGGTAGAGCGCGGGCCTCGCATATTGGAAATCGGGAGTTTGATTCTTGGTCGAGTCAAATCAATAACTTATCAAATTGATACTTGTTGCTTACTAGCCTGATGCTCGGCATTAATAGGATATGGCAAGGACTGGCTAGCTCCAGTGTCAGGATAATGTGACTGAGTGGGACATCAATCAGGTCAAGGTCCCGGCGTCTTGATTTCCCAGTTTGACAACACTATCAAGTCATCATGAGTGCACACTGTCACAAGTTGGTACCTGTCCTGCTATGACTTGAGATGTTGTCAGGACGGAAAACTCCACAATCAACCAACAACAAACTAATTGCAGCCTGTGCCGGGAATGTGCAGACACGGACAAATTCTAGACAGTGGATCACATCGCCAAACTTTCCTGAGCACTACCCCAATTTTGCTCTCTGTCAGTGGAGGATAAAGGCTCCTGCTAACTATGTGAGTTCATCCCTGTCATTTATTTATATAAGGGACCATTCAAATAGTACATAGCGCTCAGGGATGGGGGTATGTAGGGATATGTGGCATGCATGTGGCATTACGGAGCGTTACAAGAATTTAAAATGTTTGTTGTTAAAGTTTATTCAGCAAATGTATACAGATTGGCTAGAGGGAACTCACTAGTTCTAGTCACAGAAGGTAAAAGAAAATACATAATAAAACAAGATACCACATGGAAAAATGATACAGTAGTAGTCTGAACATGAGCTCTACTACCATGTGGTAGCAGCAGAGACTATGCCGTACACCAGCGCAGTACCAGTTCACATGTATTATATCGGACAATTTTACAAGTTGGTTCATTTTATAAATGACCATTGCTAGAATAGGGTGATTCGTTTTCAGTCCAGCAACAGCCAGGAGGCAAGAGAAGGAATCACTGTATATAACATAGTTAGTGTGGTTGGATACCTCGATATACTCCAAAGCGAGAAGGAGTGCTCGGGCCTCTGCAGTGAAAATCGAGCTCTGATCTGGCAAACGTACACCAAATTTTTCCCGTCGGCAGACTGCCGCAGCAGCTACCCGGCTTTGGTCTTTCGAACCATCAGTGTATATGGAGAGGTGGTCTGCAAACTGGCCTTGAATCTCTGCATGCAGTCCTTGGTACTCGAGTGGATGTGTCCCAGATTTCCTCAGTTCCGTGAGTCGGAGGATAACCGATGGCTTTCTCAACGACCACGGGGGATGTTCTGGGACTTTGGCATCCTCCAACACGTCCAAATCCACGCCTAAGGCCTCCAAATGAGGTTTCATTCGGAGCCTCAGTGGCCGGATGTAATTTGGCCTGGCTTCATACCTGGATTCGTCATGTTGCTCGAATAGACAATTGTGTGCAGGATTCAATGCATTAGTTTTTATCTTGACTACATATTGCATGGCCAGTTTGATTCTCCTGTTATTAAGTGATGGTTCATTGGCTTCGACATAAAGGCTCTGAACTGGTGAGGTGCGGAAGGCCCCAAGGGCCAAGCGCAGTCCCTGGTGGTGGATCGTGTCTAGCAGCCCAATATATGATTTCCTTGCGGAACCATATACTATGCTGCCGTAATCCACTCGTGAACGAACCAAGGTTCTGTACACGGAGAGCAGAACATCTCTGTCCGCTCCCCACTCTGAGCTGGACAGCACCCTCAGAATATCCAGCGCTTTCAGGCATCTTGTTTTCAGGTACTTTATATGTGGCACAAAAGACAGTTTTGCGTCGAGAATGAGGCCCAGAAATTTGGTTTTCTCAACGACTTTAATGGGATCCCCATCCAGGTCAGCTCCGGTTCCGCATGTATTCTACGCAGCAGGCAGAAGTGCATGCAGACTGTTTTGGTCTTGGAAAATTTGAAACCGTTCAGAACTGACCATCGATGGATCCCATTTATGCTTGGTTGTAGCTGTCTCTCTATGACATTCATGTTAGCACCGCTGTAATATAAAACAAAGTCGTCCACGAAAAGACTACAGGAGACCCCCTGCTTTACAGCAGCAATACCATTGACCGATAAGCAGCAAGGGATCTTTCATATGCACTTTCCCACAGAGTGGACAGCACATACCACATCCTTGATGAACCAGTTGAGGACCACTGGTTCTGGTTGGTTCTTAAGACCTACTGTTGCATTTTATTGAGCAAAGTCGGTGGCTGAATGGCAGATCGTGACCCAGTTTCCTCCCTGATATATGGAATCGAATCCAGTTTTTATATGACCTTAGATGTAGCTAGAACATAAAACCCAACAAGAACGAGTTAGACATGAGCGATAATACAGCCACAATAAGGCTAGTTGAAACCTGGCTTCCAACATTTTTTTGCAATTTCCCGACAGTACTAAGTCTGTGGGAGAAAACCCACGTTTATGTGGAAATTCGCTGTCAGTGTAATAATCTCGGCTTGATTTCCGTGTTTTTTGCTGCAGACCACTTTCATCCCTCCCTGTAAAGTGCCTGTCACACTATGGCGGATTGAGCAACGGACAGAACCGGACAAAGAATATTCTAGTCCGGTATTATTCAGACTTGAAATGTATCGAGTATGTAACGGATGGGTAACAGACAGGTAACTGATGGGTAACGGACAGGTAACGGATGGGTAATGGTCGGGTAATGAATATGTAACGGACGAGGAACGGACGATAACAGATAATAACCGCATAGGTCAGTCCGGCGCAATCCGTTACAAGTTTTGTGCATGCTCAAAACTTGTAATGGATCGGGGCAGATATCAACGGATATGCAATGGACACAAACCAGACCTTGCCGGATATCAACAGACTTTGTTCGGTTTCTTTCCGTTTCCCCAATCCGGTGATGTGTGACAGAGCCTTAAGGGGCAGTGGCAAGACCACCATCACTGGTTAGACTGTTCCTACAATTTCTCTTGTCAACAAGTTAGTTTATGTTTGTATACTATGTAATGTATGGAAATTGTGAATTAAAAAAAATGTCTAAATGTCTTTGTCGGAGCACAGTTCCCAGGCCTAGCGCCCTATATCGGGCCAATTTAATTGAGATTGTAGGAGGGGTCACTGTGACGCCGGAAGTTGTGATGGTGGGACGCGAATAACCAGGGATTGTGGGTGTGACATCACAAAGGCAAGGAGTGCTAAACCTGGGCCGCGTTCAGGGTCCATCTCCGAGATATCTCCGAGACGTCTCCCCAATGCTTTTTTGGCTTATTTCCGTTCAGGGGGCGCCTCCGAGATGTCTCCCTTGTTCAGATAGGAGACAACAAGCGCCTCGAAAATGGCCGCCGTTTTCAGAGGTTTCAGCCAATCAGAGCACTTCTTTTTCATTGGGGGCGGCCATTTTTGAGCCGACCAACTGCTTTTGTCGTTCACACTGGGGTGACGTCAGGGATTTCCCCGAGACGTCTCGGAGGCGTGCCCTGAACGCGGCCCAGTCTTAATTACTTAGTAGCGCAGGCTCGACGCTGAGGTCACGTGACTGTAATATGAGGCAGCTATTGGTTGGGGGAGGGGGAGGGTGTGTGTGGTGGGTATGTCAGGTAAGTGGTGAAGGGACAGGTAGAATCTGCGTGAACTTCCTTCTTGTTACTGAATCTCAAAACCATCGGTCAAAACAACTTTAAGATGCTAACCTGAGTTTTGAGGTTAATTATTGAGGGCCCCCCCCGCCCCCTTCCTCTTGAATAACTCCTGAGAGGGAGACAACTGATGAAGTAGGTGGGAGCGATGTCACGTGGTTAGTGTTTATGTAGTGAACGCAGACACTGGTTTTTTTTTCTTTAAACATTGTTGTATTTAAAGAAAAACAGCTTTGCGTAGACTTCCAATGACAACATGAAAATGGGTCTAGATACCATTTTGTGATTTAACCTGTATCTTGTTTCTTTGGGTTTTAAGTCTTAGCAACAGCTAAGGTCATATCCGGGTGGGTAGCGACTTGCGGCAGTGCACACTCATGGCAACTTTATGATCGCGCCCCACCTGGAGACCAGGCCGCTGACACCATGACCCGATTACCCACACAGTCACATTATTCTGATACTGAGCTAACCAGTCCTTGTCCTATCCTATTAATGCAGAGTGCCAGGATAGGTAGTGACAAGTGTCAATTTTATGTCATTGGTTAGACCCGGCTGAAATTCGAACTGCCGACGTCCAGGGCGGGAAGCCTGCGCTCTACCAATTCGGCCACCAACTTGTGACAGTGCACATTCATGGCAACTTCATAATGCTGCCCCACTGGGAGACCAGGCCGTCGGCACCATGACCCGTTATCCCACTCAGTCCAGCTGTAATGTCGACGGCCGCCAGATGTGGTTGTGTAGGCAGGTTAAATAGGAAATCACTACAGGCAAGTATAGAGAAGGAAGGCAAGAGATAGATAGAGTGTGCAGAAGGAACCAGGAGGAGCTTGCTTAGTTTATTATATATATAGCTTTTTGAATCCAAGATGGCTGTACACACCTGATTAATCCCTCCAATCACCAACAGGCATTCTTATTCAACCAATGAACATTCAATATCCTTGTAACCAAGGCATGGTTATGTCTGGCTACAGTGCCATGTTGTGTCTGGTGTGCAGTGATCCGTAAATAACACTGGGGGGGGGGGGGTATGTGAGAAGAGTTCCAAAGACTCTCTCACCTGTCAAGAAGTGACCCTCTCTCATGTCAAGAAGTGACCCTCTCTCACTATCTATATTAATATACAATTTCTATCCTTAATTAGTAATGGATCACCAACACCACATATACTTTATATGCCTTTGGTTTTACATACCATCTACCATTATATAGACCATTTGCAATTTATTATAGAGTAGTTCTCATCATCCTCCAAGGTCTCAAATATCTGAAAATTTTACAAAGCGTTGAAAACAAGCACGCTCGCCGGAGCTTATAGTTATACGTTATGGGCAGAGTCAATAAACAAAATAAAATAAAATAAATTATCCTGACACTGAGCTAACCAGTGTTTGCTATATCCTAGGCGCGCCGAGCACCAGGATAGGATATCGACTAGTATCAATCTTATGAGTAATTGATCTTGATCTTGCTAGGAAGTAGAACCCCAACAAAACATTCCTATCAACTGGTGTGCCCTACCGGGACCTAGCTTATAATTATAAAAAGGCGGTTTAAGAAATAAATTCTCAAATAATTAGTTAAAAATAACGATAAGAGGACTGAGTGAATGGAATCGACAGTTTGTGGATTGGTAACTATTGTTTGCGGATATTTTAGACAGACTGTGAAGGTGGAATAAAGTGAATGGCAATTGTGTTATCTCCAGCCGTTTAACTAGGTCCCTAGTGTGATCACAGAGTTCCTTCCTATTGATCTGCAGAGTTGTAGTGGTTTTTGGTGAGTTTTTTTTAAAATAACTATTTTTGCTTTCTTACCTGCAGGGACCATACGGGGCCTGGATAGTCTTGAAAAGTCTTGAAATTCATTTGCCCCATTTCAAGGCCTATATTATGTGACCAAGCCAAGTAGGTGGGAGCGATATGTTGGTTAATAAACATACAAAGTCACCATGAGAGCGCACTGTCACAAGTCGGTACCCATCCTGATATAACGTTGACTGTTGCTATGATATAAAAACACAGAAAATAAAAATTTATAAATCGGGTCGTTGTTCTGGATTGTGTTTCAACAAATGATTAGCGGTGTTGCCTTCACCAAGCAATTTGGGCTTCATTGCTAACGATAGCAGAAGGGAAAAGGAGGAGGTTGGGAATAACATCACATTATTGCTAAGCTTGATAAACGTCCTCGGCACGCAGGCAGGCTGGGCATGGTGATTAGGCGTTGTTACTCATTCTTTGGGTGTTTGCTGAGGACTCTCACAAGCAAAGGTATAAAGCAATGTGGCTAATTCTAGTGTGGTAGTTCGTACATGAGCTCCATCACCATGCAGTGGCTGCAGGGACTACGCCATCTACTGTCATAGTTCTTCTGCATCAGGTGGCGGCATGCTAACCGGTGGGCAGGCCCTATGGGGGGGGTGGGGGGGGGGGGAGAACTGCCTCTACTGTATCCGGCTAGTGGCTCCCTCTACCGTGAGAGGTTACCTGCGACCTGGCTGGTCAAGGGGCAGGTCACTTGGTCGTGTGACGCCGCGGAGGTACAGAATAAACGATGGAAGTGTACTTCCTGTCTTCTTCGTCGTTCTTCCACATGTTCCAGTGAGAGAGACCAGGGAGGAACGGGCCATATGCGGCCTATTGCACTAACAATGATCACACTTAAGACAGTGACAGAGACAAGACTGGTATTAATGGTCTCAATTAGTCAAATAAATACAATGTATGAACATATCAATTTCATCAATCAAAGCAACATTGGTAACATGTTTCAATATAGGCATTTCATCAATCAAATATATTCATCGATCGTTATCTCACAATCAACATTTATTATTGCGGTTTTTTTTCGGTTTTCAGTTTTTCTTCTAAAAGCACCAAATCAGTCGAAGAAGCGTTGTAGAGTTGACAGGTGTGGATCAGTCAGCTGCCGGGCGTGGACTGACCGTTCCAGGTGTGGTGATGTGTGGGGAGGAGGCTGGGTTGTGTGTGAGCCTGTGATAGGCCAAGTTGATGACGGCTGTTGGAGGGGTGTCTGTTGTGTGGAGATGCATGATTGGACGGGGGTGGTGAGTGGGTGTGGCCTATGCGGTCCCAGCAATGACAATCAATGAGCGCCCTCCACGCCCATTCAACTCCGGTCAACTCTATGCATAAATAGCAAGACCCAGGGTCAGTACGGGCCCTTGAAAGTCTCGAAAGGTCTTGAACTTCATTTGCTCCATTTCAAGGCCTTGAAAAACCTTGAATTTAACCTATTTTGGGTAATTAGTCTTGGAAAGCCTTGAATTGCATTAAACTGTCCCCACTGATCTAAATTAGTCCTAAATCGCCATTCGGAATGGCGATTTCAGACTAAATCCAAATGAAAATAGTTTAATTCCTTTCAAAAATAGACTTGAAAAGCCTTGAAATAGCCTTGAATTCCATATCTTTACATGTGTATGGACCCTGAAGACCGAAAGTTCATATCACAGCCAACAATATTGGCACAATATTTTTACTGGATGATGGACAGACATGGCTTATCTCTATTGGCCGTGGTCAGGGCCTAGATCAGGTCATCAAAGGGTACACTTCTTGCAATCAGTTCTTTCCATGCTGCTCCAATGGCGCTATTGATTTGTTTGATTTAAGCTTTCTGGCTGTTTTAATCCTTTCGCTGCCTTGCTACCTCACCACATCACTTATTTAACTTCCAACTTGGCGACTGGATTATTAAAGGTGCATAATCCGATGAGTCTAAGTTTCTGCCATATTTGATAGATATTAGGTTGGTCACTATAAACTACTTTATTTTAGTTTTGAACTTATGTTTTTGGGGGTTAACATTTTTCTTTAATGGAGAAATTGATATTGATCATCATAAACTACTTTCTTTTTTAGTTTGAAGTTATGTATTTTTATTTATTTTATTTTTAAATTTTGCTAAAGAGGATTAACTTTGGAGAAATTCAAAATAACCACAAGCCAAATTAATTTGTATGTATAAACTGAAATACTAGACATAGATTTTGTTTACCCATTTTTGATAGCACATATCAGTAACAGCACAAGAGCACCAAAATGCAATAAATGTTTATTTTAATGAACTGCGCCAGTATCTGAGTTGGATATGTTGAATCAAATGTAGGTGAGTCTTTTGGGTTTAAACATTTTTGTTAATGTTTTCATCGGATTATGCAGCTTTATAGTGTTGTGATTTTGATTTGGGTGAGCTGGGTGCACCTGTTGGTTTGTGTGTTAAGCTGTGGTGTATCTTTACATTATAGGCCACAGTGAGGAGGTTCTAATTCAGATGGTTCTCAGCGGCATAGGTAACGTAGCCCTACGACTCTTTGTTACTGCCAGGTTTCCAGTTGCCTATTCCACACCCCGCTGCCAGGTCTTATGAATAGCACCACCCAGGGGCCTCATATATAATATGCAGGTTCGCAGCTGCGTACCGCATACCACCTGAGATTACAAATTTGTAAAAATGTTAATTAAAATATATGATGTAAATGCGTGTATCCTCTATGTACTATAGCGCTTTATTCCATCGTTGAAAAAGTCTGCGTACCACCTGAAACCCCCAAGCTTGGCCCCTGCAACCTTATAATATCTCTACTGCCGGTGTAGCAGGAAATCGCAAACCCTGTAAATCGTAAACCCCCATGCCATATATGGGCATGGGGGGTTTGCGATTTCCTAGGAAATGACATGCCCCCTGGACATCGCAAACCCCCCATGTTTGGCACTCTTTATCCTAATGAAAACATCTTTACGATAGTCCAGTTCGTAACTCCGGCGCACATGCGCGTGAAACGGCCATTATTCACAGATGTCGCCACTCTGGCCATTATAAAGGCCAGCTAAAGAGGTACAGCAATATCCTGGTATTATCACTCAGTTTCAGGGTCGGCAATGTAAACAATGTCGTTAGCAAAATGGCCTTTTTAGTTCCAACTTCAGTCACTGCATACAGTAAATAGACCCCATTTTAATATTCCAAATTCTTATTTATCTGTTATTTAAACCATTATTTACTGGCGTATTAGTTGAATATTACAAAATGCTACAAAGCATGGGGGCTTTTCGATTTCCAGGGGGGGGGGGGGGGGGGGGGGGGGTTGTGATTGCCTAGGAAATTGCAAACTCCAGGGGTTTGCGATTTCCTGCCACACCGGCCCTATGCACAGGTGTGGGTGTGGGTGTGGGTGTAGGGGTCTGGCTCTGTGTCTTTGTGGGTGTCCATGTTTTTGTCTGTATCTTTGTTTGTGTTATTTGCTGTGTCTTTGTCTGCATGTGTCTTTGTGTGTCTTTCTGTGTGTCCATTTAATGGGTAAGTTAAGATGTGCAGACACATTCAGATGCAGACACAGAGACACATGTAGACAGACACATGTAGACAAACAAACATGTAGTCAAACACATGTAGACACATGAAATCCTCCGTGTGTGTCTCAAAGTAGGTGTCCAGAGTGACGGGGTAATAAATTCACTGATTATTCTGAATAAGCTGCCCCAAATTCTTAGCTAATGCACCAGTATCTCAGTTGGATATAAATCAGGGATGAAAGATCTCTGCGATTTCGAGGATTTCCACGATTTAAGATATTTACGAATTAACGTTAAGCAATGCGATAATATAGAGATAACAGGGACAGTTGAAACCTGACTTCTAGCATTTTACGCGATTCCATGGCTGCTAATCCTATGGGGGGAAATCCGCGTTTTCGCGGAAATTCGCTGTTAGCGCTAAGTTCTTGGCCTGATTTCCATGTCTTTTGTTGGAGACCACTTTCATGCCTGATATATAGAATCAAATGTAGGTAAGTGTTTTAGTTATGAAAATACATTACAATTACAAGCCCAAATCCCAAAAAAGTTAGGCTATATATATTGTTTTTGAGATAATAATTTTGTAATATTAAATATATAAAATTTATTAATTTTGAATTAAAAGTGGAATTTTGACCAAATATAATAAGCAGTGGAACCATTTGAGTGGAGTTCTGATAATCAATTTCGATGGTACACATATAGAGGAATTTAAAATGCCAATTATTAAATCAATTAGTGAAGCAGTCTTTTAATGAGACAATGTCAAAAAGTGCAATTCATAACGAAAACATTATGATTTGGCCAAATAGCCATTTTCAAAGCATGGTATTCTTTTCTAAAACTGCAACAAGACTGAATAAATACTAAATAGTTCAAATATTCATAACAGTCTAATACTAGTAATAGCCTACTTTTTTCCCGACCTCTATGTCCAGAGAATCAACAGATATTTTCATCCTAAAATGTGAAAGCGTTGTAATTGTTTGCATGTAAACAGCATTTGTATGTGAAATATTTCAAATTTTCAATCTTTGAAAGCTCATTGCAGCTAAACAATCTTTTAGGTCTTCCTCAAATTTGGCACAGTATGAGAATAACCATTCACTGAGGCTAATAGATAATATTTATATCAATACTGGAATATATTGCATTTTGATTGAACATATAGGGCCGAATAGTCAGAAAACCAAATATATCAATTTGAAAAATATTTAAATGTCATTGTAGCTTAACCAATTGTTGTATCTTCCTATAAATTGACAGTGTACATCATCTGGACGTAACACACATTATTCTATTAATAATCTATCTAAAAATATAAAAAGTGCATTTTGATTGCACATACAAAAGAAGAGATCAAAATCCCAAATATTAATTTATTCATCCATCTTTGAACACTCACTGTGGCTCATCCAATAGTTGGAGCTTCCTCAGATTTTGCACACATATCATATGGAACTAATGCCTATTAGCTATACCAATAATTTAACTAAAAATATGAAAACCTGCATTTTAATTTAAAATACAAACTAAAAGTGTCTCAAACCAAAAATATTGACTTAATAAATAAATCTCTAAGTATTCACTGTACCTAAAGCAATGGTTGGATCTTCCGTACATTTGGCACACTATTAGATTACATATTCTATAATACCTTCCAATATACAGCAATGTCAGATACATGTTTGTACATGTGTCATCATTGTGAAACTACTATGGACAGCAAAGGCCCAAAGAGGTTGGTATCAATATTCTGTCTGCGGCTCCTTGCACTGACTAGCTCTATAGTAACATTGGTACCATCTGTTAAGGGAATCAAATAGTCTATCTATCCATACCAAATCTGATTAAATTTCAAATATTTTAAAATTTAGTACATGGTTTTAAACTTTAGAAATAATTTAAATTCCAGAATTTACCATGATTGAGCAAACCATATATGGCTACAAAGCTGAGGTCATGGCGCTTCTTTTGGGACGATCCATGACTTTCTGCGATGTAGCGCAAGGGAGCGTGATCCAATTAAAGATCACCTGTTTTCGGGGTCATTTTTCTTTACGTCAGTGATGAAGGAATTTTCACTAAATACAATCATCATGCAAATGGATTTTACTTAAGAAAAAACTTATTATATATTCAATCCAACAACAACGTCAGACAGAACATATGTTGATCTTCTAAGTGATGTAATTTCATCAAAATCAAGTCCATACTGAGATAGTTATTTATGACCCTGTGAATATTGATGAAAAAAAGCACCATTCCATGAGTTTTTCATGGCGCTGCCGGTACCTATTAAGACATTTCAATTTCTGGAAGCTCACCATCTGTTAGCAGTATCAGTTACACAACTTACACATAGTGCCTATTAGTCACCAATTCCTGCCATCCCTTTCCTACCAGCTCTACCGATTCCAGCTCCTGATTCCCCACCATCCCTTTCCCACCAGCTCTACCAATTCCTGCCATCCCTTTCCTACCAGCTCTACTGATTCCCACCATCCCTTTCTCACCAGTTCTACCAATTCCTACCATCCCTTTCCTACCAGCTCTACCAATTCCCCCCACCTATTTCCTACCAGCCCTACCGATTCCTACCATCCCTTTCCTACCAGCTCTACCAATTCCCCCCATCCATTCCCTACCAGCTCTATCGATTCCTGCGATCCCTTTCCTACCAGCTCTACTAATACCCCACCGTCCCTTTCCTACCAGCTCTACCGATTTCCATCATCCCTTTCCTACCAGCTCTACCGATTCCCCGCCATCCCTTTCCTACCAGCTCTACTGATTCAAACCATCCCTTTCCTACCAGCTCTACTGATTCCCCGCCATCCCTTTCCTAGCAGCTCTACTGATTCCCACCATCCCTTTCCCACCAGTTCTATCGATTTCTCCCATCCCTTTCCTACCATCTCTACCGATTCCCCGCCATCCCTTTCCTACCAGCTCTACTGATTCAAACCATCCCTTTCCTACCAGCTCTACCGATTCCCCACCATCCCTTTCCGACCAACTCTATCGATTCACCCCATCCCTTTCCTACCAGATATACCGATTCCCGCCACCTCTTTCCTACCAGCTCTACCGATTCCCGCCATCCCTTTCCTACCAGCTATACCGATTCCCACCACCAATTCCCCACTGTCCCTTTCCTACCAACTCTACTAATTCCCCACCATCCCTTTCCTACCAGCTCTACCGATTCCCCACCATCCCTTTCCCACCAGCTCTACCGATTCCCACCATCCCTTTCCCACCAGCTCTACCGATTCCCACCATCCCTTTCCCACCAGCTCTCCCGATTCCCACCATCCCTTTCCCACCAGCTTTACCGATTCCCACCATCCCTTTCCCACCAGCTCTACCGATTCCCACCATCCCTTTCCTACCAGCTCTACCGATTCCCCACCATCCCTTTCCGACCAACTCTATCGATTCACCCCATCCCTTTCCTACCAGATATACCGATTCCCGCCACCTTTTTCCTACCAGCTCTACCGATTCCCGCCATCCCTTTCCTACCAGCTCTACCGATGACCGTCAGAGTGGGTCTGGAGGTATTCATAGCCACTGACAGGTGGCGCCGGTGTGGCCAAACTTGGAACTAATCACTTACATACACTAGCTGTGGTTCGCAAATAACAATACAAATATAACTGAAGATAGTCTCCTTGTTTATATTCCCGTAATAGATTATAGAGCACATATGTGCCCATAATGGATTATTCACACTATTCATGCGTGACCTAATTAGCATCAGAATGAGGTTGAGTACATGTCGGGTATTGGAAATGGCAGTAAGAGACTGTGTGCTGATGTGTATGAACTACGACAGAAATTAAAGGACTAAAATAAACCACAAAGGGTTTTTACAAATTGATTACAGCAGAAACAACCTTTGTTCTCTTAGCTTTAACCTGGTCTTGGATTCATTTTATTATTCAAAGAAATATGTTTTAATTTTAGAGAAACTGCAAAAACAACCGATTGAAATTTGAAGTTAAAAGAATTGTCATTTTAAGTGCTATTTTCTACCGAAAATATAATTTTTTTTAAACTTAAAAGTTTGTACTGAATTAAAGAGAATTGAATTTCCTGTCCAATCATAATTACCAGCGCTCATGCGAACCTATGGCGCTCATGCGCACGGCGATTTAATGACCTAAAATAGGGGGGTATTTTTAATTTTTAATTTTGTTGTTGTTGGTACATTAGTAGTTAAACAGGAGAACTGGTCTTCCTCATTCCACTGCTCATTGCCCTAGTTTTAATTTTGGGAGCTATAAAAAATGCTATTTTTTAGCTTTGAGCAGGACCGATAGAGTAACAACCTAAAAACGTCCATATTGTCAGGGGGTGATGAAAATGGGAAATATTGCGCCTAGAGCGGGACTCGAACCCACATCTCTTTGCATTCCGGGCCAGTGTGCTAACCATTACACCACCTAGGCTCCCTGATATAACACACTCCCCACGCCTACCTGTCTATGTGGTTACTTGCCTGAGAGGTCAGTGCAGACCACTACACTCGTCCCCCTGGAATTGTAAGTCTTGTAATGCTTACAATTACATACATACAGGCAATGCACTAACACATACATACACAGGGTAGGTTCAACAACCATACAGCGCAAAGCTTGTACAGGATCCTGATCACGGCAACCAGTGTCGTGGGGGTGATGAAAATGGGAAATACTGTGCCTAGAGCGGGACTCGAACCCACATCTCTTTGCATTCCGGGCCAGTGTGCTAACCATTACACCACCTAGGCTCCCTGATATAAACACACTCCCCACGCCTACCTGTCTGTGTGGTTACTTGCCTGAGAGGTCAGTGCAGACCACTACAATATCTTCCTTAATATTAGATCAATTTTGACAAATGAAGTGTCATTTTCTTTCAAATTCAATATCCTAACAAGTGAAATCCATTAAATCAAGCTCAACCCTGTTTTTTAAAATCACTTGGGATACCTATGTGGTAGTAGTACTTATTACCTGACTGGCCATGTGCAAGGATTTCTGCTACTTTTGAAGAAATGTATAAAATCATTGTAAAATAAAAATAATTCACATCTATCAAAGTGTATTATATAGATTATGATGTAAATAGAAAGAGCATATTGAGGATAATACAATCTCCAGATTTCCTGCAATTATCTTGTACATGTGTTTTTCTGTGCCATTTCAAACTTGCTCAAAATCGGGCATTTTTTGCCAGATTTGATCACAATCATTATAAAATTAAAATAATTCACATATGTCAAAGCATGTTGTATATATATATACTGTAAATAGAAAGAGCATATTGACGATAATAAAGCCTGAAGATTTCATGCAATTATCTTGTACAGGTGATTTTCTGTGTCATTTTAAACTTGCTCAAAATTGGTCATTTTGCCAGATTTGATCATAATCATTGTAAAATTAAAATAATTCACATATATATCAAAGTGTATTTTATATAATGGAAATAGAAAGAAGATATTGAGCCTAATAAAGCCTGAAAATTTCATGCAATTATCTTGTATGGGTGATTTTCTGTGTCATTTAAAACTTTCTCAAAATTGTGCATTTTTTACCAGATTTGATCACTTGCCAAATTGAGCTCTGGAGCATTTTGGACCTATTTCTATCAACTTTTCCCAATCGTATGCGGTCCTGAAAAAAATAGCGGTGACAAGACTCACCTATAGGTCAGGGAGAAATAAGAATAATCCATCTGTGGTGCATATTTTTTCCACAAGCCCACCTCTAAAAGTGCTCCACAGCTAAATTTGAAAAATGGTGAGTTATGGGAAATTGTAGTTTTTAGCATTTTTGAAGAAATTGTAGTTTTTAGCATTTTTGAAGATCCATATCTTGAAATGTAACCATCTCATACCCTTAGATCTCTATATTCTCTTTATACAGGCCATGGAATCACCAGAAAAAACATTAGAAGTGAGATAGGGTGATTACTTTTAATTTTGGGGATCATCAAAAAGTATCATTTTGTTTCAAATTAAATATCCTAACAGATGAAATCCAGTAAATTAAGCTCAGACCTGTTTTTAAAAATCACTTGGGATACCTACTATATGCTATCTACTAACCCAGTATGTAGTTACAGATTTGGCCACATCGGCGCCACCTGCGAGGGGCTCTGACCACTTGTATGCCAGCTGTCTGATCGTTATATATATGTGATGTATAAAACTTATGCGAGTATAAAGGCACATAAGGGAATATCCCCTACTGGCCACCCTGATTCTGTGTACTACTTTATCGGTGGCCCCTCCCCTGGGTGGGACAGCTGGCGCCACCTCCCCAGTGCTGCGAATACTGTCACTCGCGCACTGGAATTGTTATCACTTTATATATATATATATATATATATATATATTATATATATATATATATATATATTATATATATATAATATATATAATTTATATACATAATTTATATACATACACACAGTAAAACCTCTAAATCTACCGACCATGGGACTGACTTTAAATGGTCCATTTAGGGAGGTGGTCGGTTATGGGAGTGTTTTAAAAAAAATTCGATTACAATGGTATTCTATGGGTGATCGTTTGGGACTCAAATAAAGTGAACGATATATGGAAGTGGTCGATCTGTGGAGGTGGTCGATTAGAGAGGTTTTACTGTATATATGAGACTGTCTCAAAAGGTGCTAAGCAATATGGGACAAAACTTTGTCCATAGTAACGATCAACACACTATACACTATTATGCATTTGCTCAGGATAAACTGATTTGTTTTTTACATGGTGTTTCATAATCCCAATAGAATACATATTGATTTGAAGCAAATGTCCTTGTGTTTGCAGTATAACCGTTTCTGTGCTGTTTTGTGTCAATCGTTAC
Organism: Branchipolynoe longqiensis; assembly: GCA_030323885.1. Taxonomy (NCBI): domain Eukaryota; kingdom Metazoa; phylum Annelida; class Polychaeta; order Phyllodocida; family Polynoidae; genus Branchipolynoe; species Branchipolynoe longqiensis. The sequence goes on along the minus strand of CM059195.1, from coordinate 87,868,177 downwards.
TATGGACAAAAAATCAAAGAGTTAGCCCCTTTTGAGACATGTATGTATGTATGTATGTATGTATGTATGTATGTATGTATGTATGTATGTATGTATGTATGTATGTATGTATGTATGTATGTATAATGTATGTATGTATGTACCAGTATTTCTGAGCACATAACACTAATATAGAGGGGCAACTAGCGAGCTAATTCTGGAGTATAATAGAAGGTAGTGCACACAGCGGTATGGTTTGAAAACCAAGGGTCCTGCCATATGTTGAAAAACTGCCCTATGTTTTCTTTTTCTTAAAGATTTATACTGCCCATCATGGATAAGTCTGAATAGACTTGTTTTCACCATTAGACACTGACCCAAGGGATTTTTAACGTCCCACACCACATAGACATATGGTATGAGAGCAACTGGCCTTTGATGATGCTGTAAGTTATACGCAGCGGTGGAAATCCAAATTGGCAGAGGTGATGGCATGCGGCCTTAACTCTTTAACACTGCAGGTCCACTCTTTAACACTGCCTGGCATTAATTGTGTAAGCCGCCATTACAAATCTAACATTTAATGCTGGTTCGCGAAAGCAGTTAAATATCTTTTGAGTGTGGATTAACATCTGCCTTGTTAGAACCACGTGATCAATGACAGCAGGATCAGTCAGAGCATTGACTCAGTTAATCCTCATCCTCAATATAATGTAGCCCACTCTCATTGACATAAGAGACCAGACGGGATGGCCGAGTGGGTTGGAGCGTCCGTCTCCCGTGCTGGTAGATCGTGGGGTCGTGGGTTCGAACCATGGTCGAGTCAAACCAATGACTTGAAAATTGGTGCTTGTCACTTCCTAGCCAGGCGCTCGGCATTATTAGGACTGGTGTGCTCAGTGTCAGGGTAATGTGACTGAGTGGGATACCAGGTCATGGTGCTGGCGGCCTGGTTTCCCAGTGAGACAGCACTATAAAGTCGCCATGAGTGCGCACTGTCACAAGTCGGTACCCGTCCTGATATGACCTTAGATGTTGCTAGGACGTAAAACAACAACAAACAAACAACAAACAAACAAACTCATTGACATATCACCATGCAACCTTACCATTAGTCCTAACAGGATGTTTGCAAGGCACCTAGATACGCAGACCAGACGGGATTACCGAATAAGTTGAGCGTCCGTCTTCCATTTTGGTAGATCATGGGATTTGAGCCCTGGTCGAGTCAAACCAATGACTTATAAATTGAAACTTGTCACTTCCTAGCCAGGCACTCGACATTATTAGGATAGGGCAAGGACTGGTTGGCTCAGTGTCAGGATAATGTGACTGAGTGGGATAATAGGTCATGGTGCTGGTGGCCTGGTCTCCCAGTGGGGCAGCACTTTAGAGTCGCCATGAGTGCACACTGTCACAAGTCGGTACCCGTCCTGATATGACCTTAGATGTTGCCAAGATGTACAACTCCAACAGCCAACCATCTGTCAGAGGGCACCACCGTGAATGACCTAAATAAAGATCCAGGGCTCGCCATCATGCTGGTACAATTGCCCACTGCCATGGCACCCCCTGATGTTGAAGTTGCATAGTCCGATGGGTTTTGAGTTTCTGTTATTTTCTGAGATAAACATATTAGTGCGATCATTATAATCTACCCTACTTTCATTTGAAGTAACAATTATTTTAAATAGCTAACTTTTGAGATATTTGAAGTGCAAACAAGCCAAATTAATTTTGCCAAACTTGCCAAAACTCTTGACACCATAGGGTTCTGCAGTAATAGGTTCTATTAAATTGCCTCAGTATTCCCTTCTATGTGGTGACAAATGTTTAATAAGTGCACCAGTATTTAAGTTAGATATGTAGAATCAAATTGAGATACTTGTTTTGGTTTTGACAATTTGATGCTTCATCGGACTATGCAGCTTTAACTACGGGAGGCATTACCCTCACCATACACGGCGAACGGAGCTGGGCATGGAAGGATTAGTAGTGGTTGTACTAGCCTGGTGCTAGGCATTACTAGGATAGCACATAGACTGGGTTGGCTCAGTGTCGGGATAATGTGACTGAGTAGAGTATCGGTTAATAGTTCCGCTGCAATGTGTATCCCAGTTAGGCAGCAGTATAAAGTTGAAATGAGTGCACCCTAGTCGCAAGTTGGTACCTGGCCCAATATGGCTTTACTTGTTTGGTTTTGTTGTTGTTTTTTGTTGTTGTTTTTTGTGATGACATTATTTATCCTACTCATAGCGGATAAGTGTTGCTCGGATTTAAAACCCCAATCAACAAGTGATTGTGCCATCAACAACATGGCATAGTCATATGCTGAAAGGCTGATTGACATTTCCTGATTTTAACCAAAAAAATCATTAATAACGAACCAGACGAGATGACCTAATTTAGAGTTGAGAACCCGCTTCTTGTTTGGCTGGAACCGGACGCGAGGGAGCGAGACATAGCTCAGGCGGTAGAGTGTCCACCTGTGAAGGTGTCGGTCATCCTATCGATCCTGCTCAGTGGACCCATTTGCAGTTTGGGCCATTTTCCGTTCCAACCAGTGGTCCACAATTGGTTCATCAAAGGCTGTGGTATGTGCTGTCATGTCTGTGGGAAAGTGCATATAAAAGACCCCTTGCTGCTTATCGGAAAGAGTAGCGTACAATGTGGTGGCATCGGTTTTCCTAAAAAGAAATATATCAGAATGACCATATGTTTGACATCCAATAACCGATGATATGAAAATCAATGTGCTCTAGAGGCGTCATTTAATAAAAAACAAGCTTTACTTTATTTGGAACCGGGCGCGATGGACCAATCGCTAGAGCACAGGCCTCCTGACTTTAAAATTGATAGTTGTCGCTTCCTATCCTAGCACTCTGCATTAATAGGATAGGGCAAGGACTGGTTAGCTCAGTGTCAGGATAATGTGACTGAGTGGGATATTGGGTCAGAGACCTAATTTCCCAGTAGGGCAGCACTATAAAAGTCACCATGAGTGTGCACTGTCACAAGTCGGTAACCGTCCAGATATGACCTTAAATGTTGCCAAGATGTAAAACTCCAACAAGCAACTATTATAGCAAGCACTTGAAGCAGATATCGATCTTTAGATGTGATTGTGCGGATAGATCGTGACCTATTAACTCTAGAGGTCATTTTATCTGGTGACCCAGTTACCTAGACCACAAGCACATGTATACCTGCTCAGGTTCCATAAGTGTCAAGTGTTAGACTAGCCTAAATAAAAGTTCACAATCAACAATCAAACAAGCCTGGGCATAATATAATTTCTTAGACTTTCTTATTGATATAGTCATTCACATTAATCATCATTATGTCCAAATGCTGCACGTGATAATTGTCTGGTTATCAAACATCATGTTTTGTTTTCTCTAATAGCTTTTTTTTTTTTTTAATAATTAGGAGAAAAGATTTTAGCTTAGGATAATCGGAGCATCGATATATAATAGTACAGACAGAAATAGGCATGAATACAAGAACATGTTGTTTGGGTTGACGGAATTTAAATGAATACAAGTGAAGGAGGAATAGATTATTGGTGGAGTCAATATATTATTTGTATGGGCTGATCAACTGTGGTCTGTTGGGGTGTGATGGCTGGATGGATTAATGAGCCCCGTACCCGCTGTGTGTAAGCTGTACAGACTAGTAAGCTGTGGTGTGTAAACTGTCCTGACTAACGATCCC
>CM059195.1:87829484-87861984 GCA_030323885.1 Branchipolynoe longqiensis | reverse complement strand
ACGTGTGTAAACTGTCCTGACTAATGATCTCCGTACCCGTCGTGTGTTGCAGATGACGAGGACGAGGAGGCGGGCGGGCAGCCAGACAAGAATGAGCTGCAGAACACGCTACGAACCCTGAATGCCAAGTTGGAGGACCTCAGCACCTGCAACGACCTCATCACGAAGCACGGCGCCGCTCTACAGAGGTATGCCCCCACTGCCACCTTGTCTTGTCTTGTCTTGTCTTATCTTGTCTTGTCTTGTCTTGTCTTGTCTTGTCTTGTCTTGTCTTGTCTAGTCTGATTCACCAGACGAGATGGCCGAATGAGTTGGTAGAATGTGGGATTCGAACTCACGGGTTCGAACCCTGATGGAATCAAACCAATGACTTAAAAATGTATACTTGTCGGTTCCTAGCCAGGCGCTCGGCATTATTAGTATAGCGCAAGTACTGGTTGGCTCAGTGTCAGGATAATGTGACTGAGTGGGATATCAGGTCATGGTGCTGGCAGCCTGGTCTCCCAGTGGGGCAGCACTATAAAGTCACCATGAGTGCACGCTGAAAGGGTCACAGGTCAGTTCCCGTTCTCATATAACCTTAGATGTTGCCAGGGGGTAAAATTTCAATAACCAACCAATATAGTCTGATTCAGGGCCTAGTTGATGAGGGAGCGTGAGAAAATGTGTCTTTGTCTGAATCATGCCCACTCTGCCCACTGTCCACCAACCACAATTCACATAGGTAGGTGGGAACAGTCATCGGAAAATGAGAAGGCGAGTGCACTCAGAAAGACTTCCTTCTGTGTGAAACTATCACAGTTACAGGGAGGGGACCCAGAAAAGTCTTCAAAACTTCATTTGCTCCATTTCAAGCCCTTGAAAAGCCTTGAATTTAAACCATTTTGGGTAATTAGTATTGAATAGCCTAAACCCCCCCGTCACACCTCGACGGATTGAGGAAACGGAAAGAAACCGAACAAAGTCCGTTGATATCCGGCAAAGTCCAGTTTGTGTTTGTTGCATATCCGTTGATATCCGGCCCGATCCTTTACAAGTTTTGAACATGCACAAAAATTGGAATGGATGCTGCTGGTTTGATGTCTACGGTTCTTGTCCGGTTTGAGTTTGTTTCGTCTGTTGGCTATCCGTTCATGTCCGTTTCATGTCCGTTCGTCCGCCGGCCTTTGACCCAATATCCCAACATTTTGACACATTTTAATATACCACGCCCAAACAATGGGGGATCGTTAGTCATGATACTTATCACGCCCGAACACCACCGGACTAGACAATTCTGTCCGTTGCTCAATCCGGCGAGGTGTGAGAGGGGCTTTAAAGGCTATTCACATACCCCACTGATCTTATTTAGTACGAAATCGCTATTCCCCATTGTTTTTTTTTCTTTCCTGAAATCCAAGTGAAAATAGTCTTGAATTCCTATCAAAACTCGCCTTGAAAAGCCTTGAAATAGCCTTGAGGTGGGGGGTGGGGGGGGGGGGGTACTCCACCAATGCGTGAGGTCAGGAGGATAGATATAAGGTAATAGAATATTTATTCCCCTTGAATAATGTATAATGTGTTATGCATCACACACTATATAATGAGTCGTTCTCTGAAGCTGGGCGCCACATATTTGGTTTCCATGTTACGATGGACATAATTAATTCTTTCTTTTTTTTAATAGCAAGTCAAGTAATTATTGTTTTCTCTGTGTATTAAGTATGTTAGCAATACTGTATGAGCCTGTCTCGAAAGGTGCTAACTCTTCGTTTTTGTTGTCCACAGTAACGATTGACACAAAACAGCACAGAAACGGTTACACTAAAAACACAAGGACATTTGCTTCAAATCAATATGTATTCTATTGGGATTATGAAAAGGAAATCAGTTTATCCTGAGCAAATGCATAAGTAGATAGTGTGTTGATCGTTACAATGGACAAAGTTTTGTCCGATATTGCTGAGCACCTTTTGATTTACTCTATCCCACAAAATGTATCAGAAGTATGTTTATATGAATTCGTGCTAAAGTGAAAATGTGAAAATTCACATATTTAGACATTTACATCAAAATTGACACAAACCTTTTGTTTTCAACTTTGTTTCAACTTTTTTTCTTGTAAGACATAATTTTGTTTGCTTAACTGCAATCAATAAAATCTTGTTTAAATATGTTCTGTATGTTAAAATGATGTTCTGTATGTGTGTTTAATATCCATGTTACACGGGACATTTTAACATAGTCCTTACTTTGCATAAGATCAAAATAAAAAAAATTAAATAGCGTTTTTTTTCAACATATCCACAACATGTAAACCTTCATATGAATATGGATTCTACTATTGTTTGGAATGTTTTCTGTTATTATTTGGAATGTTTTCACTTTTGACTTCCATGTCACAAAAGCGGTACCCAGTTTCAGAGAACGACTCATTTATATAATTCCCTCCTCCGCTCAGTCGCCTCACCCCCCCCCCCCCTCCCCAAAAAGAAACAAGTAAAAAAGGAAAGAAAAAACACTAGGAAACCACACCGAAGAAAAAAACCCATAAAGACAAATGTGTTAAATTTTTGTCAGACGCACGAAATACTATTCCTATCTGATTTCCGATTTTTTAAGAGAAATAATCGGAAGGAAAATAAATGTGATTGAAATGTCATTTTCTTTTTGGTTATATATTTGTATTTCATTTTGTTGTTGCATTTATTGTATACCTGTCATAGCGCCTAACTATTGAAATTGACATGGCACTTTCGACAAGCGGGTGGGGGTCTGGTCTGGTCTGAAGGGCATTCGCTAGTTGATTCTGCTTGTCTTTGATAGTTGCAGGGTCCGTACGGGGCTTGGAAAGTCTTGAAAACTCTTGTACTTCATTTGCCCAATTTGAAGGCCTTGAAAAGCCTTGAATTTAACCTATTTTGGGTAATTAGTCTTGAAAAGCCTTGAATTCCATTAAACTGCCCCCACTGATCTAAATTAGTCCGAAATCGCCATTCACCATTTTTTCCCTCCTGAAATCCAAATGAAAATAGTCTTGAATTCCTATTTTATCAAACTGCCGTGAAAAGCCTTGAATTCCCTTGAATTCCATATCTTCACATGTGTACGGACCCTGTATCTGATGGAGAGAGTATTATTATTCAGTCAGCGCGTTTGTACCACATGAGTGACTGAGTGAGGAGTGGGGTGGAGGGGTGTGGGGGTCACGTGGTGCTGAAGCTTACCGACAACTGGACCAGTGTAGCAGTGCTTTAAGTCATGTAATTTGAACTACAGCATTCTGATTGCCTAAGCATATCTTTTGTGAGAATGCACAGTGCAGCAGCTACTTCTTTATCAATTTTATTTTTTATTTTAAATTTTATTTTATGTCATCAACATTTATTCAAAATATATTTTTTTTAATAATAATTTTTTTTAGCTTTTCATTTTGTCAAAAGTCTAATTTGTAGATTCAGGTCATTTGGTATGCCGGTAAAAATGTTCTCACAAATATGGTATGTTACAGCCCTGAGCAAGTTTGGATAATCCTGAGATGTGCGAAACCATTATGGTAAATTCGACGTGAGTCGCCTACTCTCTCTACACTGATCCGCGTGTCGCTCATTGTCAGCGCTCACAGACAAGAGTTTTGTTATGGGCCTAATTAATACCCGCCATACACCTTCCAAGTGTGGGCACTGCGATAGTTTGTAAACACACATCACCGCCATTCCATTGAATTTGAAGAGCAGCCACAGAGTCGTGCTGGATGTCGGGTGGACCAGATGGCCCTCACTCAATGCCGGTATTGGCCACTCTTGGCTGACTCATGCATTTTTACTCAAGGGAGAACCACCGCTCCGCGCAACCTCAAATGCTTTAGGCGTTGGTGTCTAGCGACACTCACATTCTACTTGAATGTGTAGATTTCATGGCCTTGCGGCCAACGATGTCTTAATGTAAATCATGACATGCAAGGTCTCTTAACCAATGTAAAGCACAAACAGATTTGAAAAGTTTCCTGGATTTCAGCGCCTCTTGTAATTTTAGCCATATTTTGTGAGTTAAATTTTGCTGGCATTTGATGGAAATTTAGCGACTTCAAAATTGCATCTGAGATCATTTTTGCTGCCATTCGACACAAATCTGACCATTTCAGATGTTGGTATAAATTTCAATGTAAATATATAAATGTGATTAACAAAACCGGCAGAATAAATACTAACTTTTTACCGTGAATATGGCTCTTGCTGCCAACATTGCATCAAACCATCAATCAATCAATCAATCGGACTGCTAATGTATTATATAATAATAGATCTTATATTACACTAAAAAGAAACCCCAGCATTGCATATTCTATCTAACATCTTACACACGCACACGGACCAGACGGGATGGCCGAATGAGTTAGAGCGTCCGTCTCCCGTGCTGGTAGATCGTGGGGTCGTGGGTTCGAACCCTGGTCGAGTCAAACCAATGACTTTAAAATTGATACTTGTCGCTTCCTAGCCAGGCGCCCGGCATTATTAGGACATGGCAAGGACTGGTGTGCTCAGTGTCAGGATAATGTGACTGAGTGGAATATCAGGTCATGGTGCCGGTGGCCTGGTTTCCCAGTGGGACAGCACTATAAAGTCACCATGAGTGTGCACTGTCACAAGTCGGTACCTGTCCTGATATGACCTTAGATGTTGCTAGGACGTAAAACAACAAGAAAGAAACAAACAAATACACACACGCGCACACACTCACATACACACACACACATACACGCACACACTCACTCACATAAACACACCCCACACTCGCACACCCACTCACCCACACAAACCACACACACACCCCACATACACACACACAAAATGAATAATACATTTGTGACCCTTTCTTGTTTGGTGTACGGCAGGTAAAAATGAACCCACCCTCCATCAGGGAGTTCTCGATTCGATTTTGACAATTAAATCTTTAAATGTTTTAGATAATTAATTCTTTAAGGGTATTCAGTTTGGACTATTGTGCTGTTGAGGAGTTCTCAGATATTTGAAAATGGTTTGTTTGTTGTTGCTGACGTTCTTTTGCCGTGAAATTATCCCAGCAAATATGTTATATGATATTAAATACCACCTCCTGTATTATGGTGTATGCGTATTCACCACCTCCCCCCCCCCTCTTCCTCCCCCTCCCCTCCCTCCCCCCTCCCGCCCCTCCCCTCCCCCTCGCCCTCCACTCCGCCCCCCCCTACCCTCCACCTGCACTCCCCGCCCCTCCATCCCCCCCCCCTTCCCACATCCCTTCTCCTATCCCCCTGCCCCGGCCCGCCTCGCCTTATCCCATCCCCTCTCCCCTCTCCCGCTCCCTCCCCTCTCCCTCTCCTCTCCTCTCCCTTCCCCTCCCCCTTCTCTATCTCTCCGTCTCCCTGCCCATCTCTTCCCCTCACTCCCCCTTCCCCCTGCCCTCTGCCCCCTCCTCTCCCCTGCCTCTCCCCTGCCCTCCTCTGCTCTCCCTCCACTCTCCCCTCCCCCTCCCCTCCCCTCTTCCCCCCTGCCCTTCCCCTTCCCCATTCCCCCCTGCCCCTCCCCTCTCCCATGCCCTCCTCTCCTCTCCATCTCCCCTCCCTTCTCCCCTCTCCCCTCCCCTCTCCTCCCCTCCCTCCCCTTCTCCTCTCCCCCTCCCTTCCCCTCCACTCCCCTTTCCCCCTGCCCCTCTGCTCTCCCCTCCCCTCCCCTCCCCTCCCCTCTCCCTCCTCTCTCACTCCCTCCCTCTCCCTCCCCTCCCCTCCCCTCCCCTCCCTCCCTCCCCTCCCCCTCCCCTCCCTCCCTCCCATAACTCATCCCACCCTCCCGCCATGTAAGCCGTAGCTGCACTCCAACATGTTGCGTCAGAATGAGCATATGTTTGACATCCAATCGCCGATGATAAATATCAATGTTCTCTAGAGGCGTCGTTAAATAAAACAAACGTTGTTTTTTTCTGAGATAAGCTTATTAGGTTGATCGTTATTATCTGCCTTACTTTAGTTTGAAGTAATTTTTATTTTAAATCGCTAACTCTTGAGATATTTGAAGTGCAAACATGCAAAATTAGTTTTGGCCAGATTGTCAAACCTCTGAAACCATTTTTTTAATGGTTTTTTTTCTGATGAATTTATTTAGTCTGCTGATAATGGTTAAGTGTGTTAATACTTGTTTTCACGATGGGTTTCTGCAGTAATAGGTTCTATTAAATTGCCTCTGTATTCCCTTCTATGTGGTGACAAAGGTTTACAAAGTGCACCAGGATCTAAGTTAGATATGTAGAATCAAATCGAGATACTTGTTTGGGTTTTGAAAATTTGATGTTTTCATCGGACAGCTTTTTATGAATAGTAATGTTTAATTTTTGTATACATGGGTATGTTAACCAAACAATCATTGTTATATTATGAATCAGCAAGTGAAATTGTGAATTAATAATGCTGTCAATTGATACTATATAATAATGATTAAAAAATAGTAATAATCACCTTTCATTCCTCTATCTCTGGTTATGCTAATCAAATAAGGATGACATATTAATCGATGACAGTAATCTTCTAAATTAGTTTAAATGCTCATTAACAGTGTTATTGGGAGCGGGACGTAGCTCAGGCGGTAGAGTGTTGACCGGTGATGGTGTGTGTTATCCTGTCGACCCTGCTCAGCTGACACATTTGCAGTTTGGACGATTTTCCGTTCCAACCAGTGGTCCACAACTGGTTCATCAAAGGCTGTGGTATGTGCTGTCCTGTCTGTGGGAACGTGCTTTTTAAAGAAAACCTTGCTGCTTATCGGAACGAGTAGCCTATGTGGCAGCAGTGGGTTTCCTCCAAAGAAATATGTCAGAATGACTATATATTTTACGTCCAATAGCCAATGATGAAAATCAATGTGCTCTAGAAGCATTCTTAAATAAAACAAACTTTCTAATGGTGCTATAGACTACATCACGGTTCCGACTGCGCATGCGCTGAAAACGGCGTTGGGAGCAAAGCAAAGGCATACGGCCATTGAGTTTGCCAATGCGCGCAGTGAAAAACGTTAGTTTTATTAAAAAATAATAGAAATCCAAAACCCTAACCTTATCAATTTAATATAATCTTTTTGTTAAACATGTTTTCTATATGTGTTCCAAGCGGTTTGTCTCTAGGTGGTGTAGTTTTATCAATATTTTACTTTTTCTGTATGGAGATTGCTCACTGCCATTGACAATGCATTGAGTACTCTAGCTATGGCTCTAACACTAGTCTGAGTGCCTAGATCTTTCTAAATCTAAATGCACATGGCATAAGATGTGCTGATTATATTGATGTAAATGCAATGCTGCATAAAAGATTAATATCTTAATTTATTATATATATTTTTTTAGTTGGTATTCTATGTTTCAAACAAAAGCTGAGATGAGCTGAAACTAGCACATTTCATAGCTGCACCCAGTGTATTAGCATGTGCCATGTGCTTCTGGGGGGGTTGTTTTGCTCTGATGCATCCCACAATGCACCGCGCCGCTGGAACCGTGATGTAGTCTATTAATTGGGACTATGTAAGGCAGACCTGCCTACCCATGCAATTTTTGCATATTTTGTACAAAGTTCTGCTGGAGTAGCCAATATGTACAATTAAAATTGTGTACGCCAAATATTTTCGAAAGTGCATAATTTTTTCTGTGGAATGAACACAGTTATTTTCACTGGAGTAATTCTGGAAAGGATGTATAATTAAAGTTGTATAGTAAGATGGCTTTAGAATTCTTGCCTCATTTTGGAGATAAATTCATCAGGTTGACCGTTATAACATAATATTCATTATTCCGGAGTCATTTTGATGAAAAATTGCTAGTTTTGGGGCAATTTAACTGAAAGAACCGAAGATAATTCAGGAAAGCTTTTCAAAAACTCTTGTAGCTATGACCCAGATTGTCACCTCGCGACGACCACGTGGTATAGTAGTATATCATGAGTGACTATGCCGAAAAAGTATGTAATCATTCTCTCTCAGCTTTGAGGAGGAACAATGACCTCAGGTGACCTCAGGTCCTAAATTCAGTGATTATTCTGTATATGTCTTCCCAAAGCATTAAGTAATGCACCAGTACCTATGGGGACCAGACGGGATGGCCGAATGAGTTGAGTGTCCGTTTCCCGTTTTGGTAGTTCGTGGGATTTAAACCTTGGTCAAGTCAAACCAATGACTTAAATGTCGACTTGTCGCTTCCTAGCCAGGTGTTCGGCATTATTAGACTAGAGCAAGGACTGGTTGGCTCAGACAGTGGAATATCAGGTTATTGTTCTGGCGGTCTGGTCTCCCAGTGGGGCAACACTATAAAGTCGCCATGAGTGTGCACTGTCACAAGTCGGTACCCATCCTGATATGACCTTAGATGTTGCCAGGACATAAAAATCCACCAACGAACCAAACAACCAGTACCTAAGTTCGATACATAGAATCAAATGTTTGTTTGTTTGTTCGTTTGTTGTTGTTTTATGTCCTAGCAACATCTAAGGTCATATCAGGACGGGTACCGACTTGTGACAGTGCGCACTCATGGTGACTTAGTGCTGTCCCACTGGGAAACCAGGCCGCCGATACCATGACCTGATATCCCACTCAGTCACATTATCCTGACATGGAGCACACCAGTCCTTGCCCTTTCCTAATAATGCCGAGCGCCTGGCTAGGAAGCGACAAGTATTAATTTTTAAGTCATTGGTTTGACTCGACCAGTGTTTTGGTTTTGACAAAAATGTTTGATCGGACCATGCAACTTTAAATAGTAGTAGTACTACTACTGATAATAATAATAATAATAATAATAATAATAATAATAATAATAATAATAATAATAATAATAATAATAATCATCTTTGATCCTTCTATCGCAGGTCGCTCAGTGAACTGGAGCAGTTGGAGAATCCGTCAGAAGCAGCCACAAAGATCAAATCTGTCAACGAACGAGCGACACTCTTCAGAATCACATCGAACGCCATGATTAATGTGAGTTTTACCAAATCTAAGATTTACCCCCAAATCTAAGATGTAGGCCTACCCTCAAATCTAAGAAGTACATTCAAATCTGAAATGTACCCTTTATCGGTACCCTCGTTATGATAATCTAGGTCATTCATCTGATGTCTGTCGAACTCCCCTCAAGTCGCACACGCAAATGTGCACTCAAATCAATAAGAAGTAAGTGTACATTCACTTTAATCTCAACTGTGTACCCTGAATCGAATGTACCCTAATAACATCTCCCTCAAGTCTAAAATGTACCCTCAAATCTAAGAAGTACATTCAAATCTGAAATGTACCCTGAATCGAACATGTACCCTCAAGTCTAAAATGTACCCTCAAATCTAAGAAGTACATTCAAATCTGAAATGTACCCTGAATCGAACATGTACCCTCAATTCTAAAATGTACCCTCAAGTCTAAAATGTACCCTCAAATCTAAGAAGTACATTCAAATCTGAAATGTACCCTCAATTCGAAAATGTACCCTCAATTCGAAAATGTATCCTCAAGTCTAAAATATACCCTCAATTCGAAAATGTAACCTCAAGTCTAAAATGTACCCTCAAGTCTAAAATGTACCCTCAATTCTAAAATGTGACCTCAAGTCTAAAATGTACCCTCAAGTCTAAAATGTACCCTCAATTCTAAAATGTACCCTCAAATCGACAATGTACCCTCAATTCTAAACATGTACTGTCAAATCGAAAATATACCCTCAAATTTAAAATGTACCCTCAAATCGAAAATGTGCCCTCATATCTAAAATGTGTCCTCATACCTAAAATGGGATTTGTATTCTCTGGCAGTTGCGGTTTTTTCTTCTTGATTATTTATACTGCCTATCATGGATAAGTCTGAATATACATGTTTTCACAATTAGACAGTTTGTCGATAGAAAGCCCAAGCCTACACTTTTACCGACCCTAACATTCGACCTTCGGATTAGGAGTCCGATCTAGAAAAAAGTCCGACACTCTAACCACTCTGCCACAGAGAACACCATCAGTTGCTTGAATCCGATGAAAGGATTACATTTCCTAAACGAAAACACTGATGTAACTTTGATCCTACATATGCGCCTTTGATTCAGGTGCAGTTATTACCAATCTTTGTTTGCTACATCAAAAGGAATACCTATTTTGACATGGCCCGTTCTGATGTGACCTTAAATGTTGCTAGGACGCAAAACAACAGAAAATCTTGATGTGGCCTTAGATGTTGCTAGGATGTAAAGCACCAACACGCAAACAATAAAATAAATACTGAGTTAATTTAATAGAATCTGTCACTGGTGAAGCATGTGGTGTCTAGCATTTCAATTAGTTTAGCATGTCTATACTTCAAATATCTCGTAAAGTTAAACCTTTAAAAGGTTCTCAAATTAAAGTAAAGTAGATTATACTGAATAATCAATATCTATATATTTATCTAAGAACCAACTGGCAGAGACCCGGCGTGGTGGCCTAATCGGTAGAGCGCGGGGCTCGCGTGCGGAAGGTCAGGAGTTTGGTTCCTGGTCGAGTCAAGTCAATGACTTTAAATGACTTGTTGCTCCCGAGTCTGGTGCTCGGGATTAATAGGATAGGGCAAGGACTGGTTAGCTCAGTGTCAGGATAATATGACTGAGTGGGATATTGGGTCATGGTGCCGGCATCCTGATTTCCTAGTGGGGCAGCACTATAAAGTTGCTATGAGTGTGCACTGTCGCAAGTCGGTACCCCTCCTGATATGACCTTAGATGTTGCTAGGATGTAAAACAACAACAAAACAAACAAAAAAGCCAACTGGCAGAAAGTTCAAACTCAAAACCATTGGACTTGAATGAATAGACACTAAGTGAATTTAAAGGAATTCAACATTGTGGCATTTGCAGGCTTGTGCAGACTACGTGGAACTTGCGCAGACACAGGGAAAGCGGTGGCAGCGGATGCTTGCCTACGAACACGAACAGCGGTTGCGGCTGGAGGAGATGGTTGAGCAGCTCGCGAAGCAGCACAGCAGCTTCGAGAAGCAGGCGAAGAAAACACTCGCACGGGCAACGAATTCGAACAAGAACTCAGAGGTCAATCAAAAGAAAGGTAAAACAGTTCTGTTTAAATATATCTTGTTTGGTAATATGTTTTTATTCTTCTGAATACAGTCTTTTTCTCAGCATCGAAACACTTGTCTGCTGGCTGTGAACAATGTCATTTTACACAAGTATATGACAGTAAGAGCAGCTTAGTATGACATCAGAGTATGAGGGGGAACTCAATGATATGAATTCAGTACATGATTGATAGATAGATAGACAGATAGACATAAACAGACAGACAGAAACAGACACACAGAAACAGACACACAGAAACAGACACACAGAAACACACACAGAAACAGACACACAGAAACACACACAGAAACAGACACACAGAAACACACACAGAAACAGACAGAGACAGACAGACAGTACAGAAACGGGTACCGACTTGTGACAGTGCACACTCATGGTGACTTTATAGTGCTTCCCCACTGGGAGACCAGACCACCAGCATCATGACCCGATACACCATAACATTCCTCCCCGCTGTCCATCATTGAAAACAAGCACCCTCGCGGTAGCCTACACGCTATGGGCAGAATACATACGGTATAAAAAATGTAATTAAATTAAACAAAAGTCGTTGGCTAGAGTTTGAACTTGGGGTTCAAATGGCACAATCTGCTGCTACACGGGAAGCGGGCATTCAACTCTTTTTCAGCATCCCGTCTGGTTTAATTGTCGAATATTTACTAACACAATTTCACTCCAATCCACATTAGAAACAAATGTATGGCAATGTTAGTGTCGTGGGGTGATGAAAATGGGAAATGTTGCGCCTAAAGCGGGAATCGAACCCACATCTCTTGCATTCCGGGCCAGTGTGCTAACCATTTCACGACCTAGGTTCCCTGATGTCACCACCCTACCCTCGCCTACCTGTCTATATGGCTCCTTGCCTGAGAGGTCAGCACAGACCACTACACTCATCCCCCTGGAATTGTAAGTCAGTTAATGCTTACAATTACATACATACGGGCTATGCACTTACAGAACTCTGTACATACATATACAGGGTAGATTCAACAACCATACAGCATATAGCTTTCTTTACAAAATCCTGGTCACGGCACCAGTGTTGTGGGGGGGGGGGTGATGAAAATGGGAAATATTGCCCCAAGAATGGGAACCGAACCATTACACCACCTAGGCTCCCTGATGTCATCACCCTGCCCACGCCTACCTGTCTATGTGGCTCCTTGCCCGAGAGGTCTGCAAACTACTACACTAGTTCTCAGGGTCCCGTCTGATATGACGTTAGATGTTGCTAGGATGTAAAACAACAACAAAGTTATCAGGGACCATCTGTTTGTGCGTTTAAAGTGAGTTCAAAGTGATTTTAAAGTACGGGGCTGGAAGGGAAAACTGACCCACTCCTGGTTGTGTAAAAGTCCGTGCTCAGGTTACTTAATGTGTGGCTTCTACACCAGGTGGCGCCACTCTTGTTTCACAGACTAGCACTCAGTCAGTCATGCACATACGGATCACAGCTTTGGGGAAATCCGTCGATTGTGCATACGACCCTATTGCCACACAATGGTTGGGTTGGGTTGGGTTGGGTTGGAGCATTATTAGGATAGTGCAAGGACTGGTTAGCTCAGTATCAGGATAATGTAATGGAGTGGATATCAGGTCATGGTGCTGCCAGCCTAGTCTCCCAATGGGACAGCACTATAAAGTCGACATGAGTGTGCACTGTCACAAGTCGGTACTCGTCCTGATATGACCTTAGATGTTGCCAGGATGTTAAACTAAAAACCAACCAACCCAAGAACACAACCACCGCAACAAGACAACCACCCCAACAATACAACCAACCCAACAATACAACCAACCCAACAACACAACCACCCCAACAACACAACCACCCCAACAATTCAACCACATAACCAACACAAACACACAACCAACCCAGCAACACACCCACCCCAACAACACAACACACAACACACACAACCAACACAACACACACAACCAACCAACCCAACAATACAACCAACCCAACAACACAACCACCCTAACAACACAACCATCCCAACAATACAACCAACACAACCAACAACACAACCAATCCAACAATACAACCAACACAACAACACAACCACATAACCAACCCAGCAACACACCCAACACACACAACCAACCAACCCAACAACACAACCAACCCAACAACACAACCACATAACCAACACAACCACACAACCAACCCAACAACACAACCACACAACCAACCACACAAGCCCTCTTGGTGATGCGCGCTTATGAAACGACGGGCTGATCTGTGTCATTCACTGCACGTAAAACCACCTCATTACACGTGTACGTGTACGTGTACGTGTGTCCTGTGGGTCACATCGGGGTCTGGTGCACATTGCCGCCGGTAGCCGGCGTCCCAGGCTGGATCCTTAGAACCAGAACGAGGCTCCAGGCACCTCGCAGGGCGTAATCGATTAATCGACTCTGGTCACCCGAGCCACTTTTTGGCGCATGCGCACATCCTACAGACTCGGGTTGAATAAACGAATACGCTTCTCCGTGCTTGGGGTGGAAAAAATGGTGGCTTAATCTAAAACCTAATTATTTGTTTTAATAACCAATATAAGTACAGCAAAATAGGATTTAAAGTATTTTAGGATAGTATAAGCTGACAATCTGGGTTATTTAAAAAAAAAGCATTAAAACAACGATTAGAACTTGTAGTGGTAGCTGTTATCCTACAGGTACCAGCTCAGGTGTGACGTCATCGTTCCTAGCAAACCCCAGCCAAGAGGTGGGTTACTGGCTTCGGGTCGTTTTGCACACGGCACGTGTTTTTGTCTACTCCACTCGCGGTGTTCGATTTGAAATTCAGACGACTCGGGTGACCCGAGTCGCCCGGGTCGTGTTAATCGATTACGGCCGCAGTGACTCCGGTCTGGGACAAGCTGACCGCTGACCCAGATTCAGTAGCGCCCCTCAAAGGACAACTCTGTATCCAGACCAGTGTTGTCCTGCCCTCGGAGTTGGTTTTTGTTGTCGTTGGGGTTTTACGTCCTGGAGTCATCTAAGGTCCCGCCGTCCAGATATGACTTGAATGTGGCCAGGACGAAAACCCCAACAAGCATATACGGTCATATTAGGACAAATGGTTCATTCTGATGATTTATTTGTTGGATTTTTACTTCCTAGCAACATCTTAGGTCATATCAGGACTGGTACCGATTAGTCGCAGTGCACACTTATGGCAACTTTTATAATGCTGACCCACTGGGAGACCAGGTCACTGGCACCATGACCCAATTTCCCACTCAGTCACATTATCCTGATACAGATCCTGAGCCTCTCATCCGCCTTCCAGAAATTTGGAATTACCAGAAAACAGACTATCTTTTTCAAACTGGTTAAATACAATTTAGTTCTTTACTTTTCATTGTTTATTTTTATATTTTAAGTATATATATTTAGGTTGTCTACAGAAACTCGGAAAATTCAGAAATCTGGGCTACTTCTCGGCCCAAGCTTGGTCCAGTACCTGTACTGAGCTAAATGTCTCAGTGTGAGTGTGGCTCAGTGTGAGTATGTGCCTACGTGTTAGTGTGTCTCAGTGTGTGTGTCTCAGTGTGTGTGTGTGTCTCAGTGTGTGTGTGCCTAAGTGTGAGTGTGTCTCAGTGTTAGTGTGTCTCAGTGGGTGTGTCTTAGTGTGTGTGCCTAAGTGTGAGTGTGTCTCAGTGTGAGTGTGTCTCAGTGTGAGTGTGTCTCAGTGTGTGTGTCTAAGTGTGAGTGTGTATCAGTGTGTGTCTCAGTGTGTGTGTCTCAGTGTGTGTGTGTCTCTGTGTGTGTCTCAGTGTGTGTGCCTAAGTGTGAGTGTGTCTCAGTGTGTGTGTCTAAGTGTGAGTGTGTCTCAGTGTGTGTGTCTAAGTGTGAGTGTGTCTCAGTGTGTGTGTCTTAGTGTGTGTGTCTCAGTGTGTGTGTCTCTGTGTGTGTCCCAGTGTGTGTGCCTAAGTTTGAGTGTGTCTCATTGTGTGTGTCTTAGTGTGTGTCTCAGTGTGTGTGTATCAGTGTGTGTTTCTAAGTGTGAGTGTGTCTCAGTGTGTGTGCCTAAGTGTGAGTGTGTCTCAGTGTGTGTGCCTAAGTGTGAGTGTGTCTCAGTGTTTGTGCCTAAGTGTGAGTGTGTCTCAGTGTTTGTGCCTAAGTGTGAGTGTGTCTCAGTGTTTGTGCCTAAGTGTGTGTGCCTAAGTGTGAGTGTGTCTCAGTGTGTGTGCCGAAATATGTGTGTCTCAGTGTGTGTGTGTGTGTGTGTGTGTGTGTGTATCAGTGTGTGTATCAGTGTCTGTGTGTGTGTCTCAGTGTGTGTGTCTCAGTGTTTGCCTAAGGTTAGCGGAGTAGAGCAGATTGTGCTGTGCTGCTTGCAGTGCCCCCCTCCTCCCCGCCCCCCTTCCCCTCGCCCCCCTCCTCCCCGCCCCCGTCCCTTGTCTGCGGCCCGCCCGTTTCTCAGCGTCTCCCAGGTAGTCCGCAGGTAGAACCGGAGGTAGGTTTACGAACGCTGACTATGATAATCCAGTCCTGGTGCTTCACCCCCCTTTCCCCTCCCCTCCCCTCCCCTCCCCTCCCCTCCCCTCCCCACACCCACACTCCCTCTTTCCTCTCCACAAGCGAACCACCTCCTCCCCTGCACTCCCTCCCCTTCACAGCGCAGGCGTTCAGACGGCGCTGCCTCCAGGGTGACGGCGTACATACACCACTCATACCCAGACCCTGGAGGAAGGAAGGAGGCAGGCAGGCAGGGGAGGTGGGCGCCTGGCTACATAGATCTCAGCTTCCCACAGCCCCCTCACTCCCATAGCGCCGCCTAGTTAGTGGTGGGCGATAATATGCGCACCGTCCAGTGTTTTATCACCAACACCAACCAACACCGCCACGCGGTCAGGGACTTGCAGTGTCGCCACCTGGTGACCGTTAGGAGGATTGTACTGCGCTCTAGCTGCTGTTCCACTGTTTCCCTTACTGTGTACTACTACACGGGCGGATGGGCTGGAGCCGCCCACCTTGCTACTTCGGTCAGGTAAGAGAAGGCCGCCAGGGTGGGGGGTGTGGGTGTGGGTGGGGGGGGGGGGGGGGGGGGGCAGTGCACAGTCGGACCGATACATGCGGGTTCGCTGATCTATAATGCAGGGGTGGTGCTGGATCTGATGGTGCGCAGTGTGTATTGGCACCAGGGCATGGCTGGCTGGGCCGGAGCAGTTAGGGTGTGGAGGGGCCGGGTGTGGAGGGGCCGGGGGGGGGGGGGGCATGACCAGGCTGTTGTATATATACTGAACGCTGTATGGTGGAACCTAGCCTGTGTATCTAATAAAAGCGTACTGCCCGGATAGTTGTTTTACGTCCTAGCAACATCTAAGGTCATATCAGGACGGGTACCGACTTGTGACAGTACGCACTCATGGCGACTTTATAGTGCTGGCCAACTGGGAAACCAGGCCACCGGCACCATGACCTGTTATCCCACTCAGTCAGATTATCCTGATACTGAGCACACCAGTCCTTGCCCTGTCCTAATAATGCCGAGCGCCTGGCTAGGAAGCAACAAGTATAAATTTTTAAGTCATTGGTTTGACTCGACCGGGGTTCCAACCCATGACCCCACGATCTACCAGCACGGGCGACGGATGCTCTAACTCATTCGGCCATCCCGTCTGGTTCCGGATATTTGTAATTGTACGTATGAAGCTTACAATTCCAGGGTGATGAGTACAGGTTTGTTTGTTGTTTTACATCCTAGCAACATCTAAGCTCACATCAGGATGGGTACCGACTTGTGACAGTGCACGTTCAAGTGCTGTCCCACTGGGAGACCAGGCTGCTGGCACCATGACCCGATATCCCACACAGTGACATTATCCTGATACTGAGCTAACCAGTCCTTGTCCTATCCTTTTAATGCTGAGCGCCAGGCTAGGTAGCGACATGTATCAATTCTATACCTCAGCTGGTATTCAAACTTCCGACCTTCTGCCCGGGAAGCCTGCGCTCCACCGATTTGACCACCATGTCCAGTTACGAGTACAGTGAATGCAATCTATTCAGCTGCACTCACCTCTCCCCTGGTCGATTGCATCAGGAAGTCTAGTTAGCCTAGTCAGTAATGGTGAGGACTCGCCCCAAAATGGCAGAAATGTGGGTTCGAGTCATGTTCTATGCATAATGTCCAAATTTGTTGCAACAATTGCACAATAGTGTTTAAAGCTGCACAGTCCAATAAAGTATCAAATTGTTAAAAAAACAAAAAAAAACACTCACCTATATTTGATTCTACATATCTAATTAAAGGCTCAGTCACACCTTACCGGATTGGGGTACCGGATAGAAAATGGACACTGTCCAGTGAAATACGTCAATGTCCGTTTTATATATGGTACGCATCCGGTGTGTCCGTTCTCTTTCCGGTGGTGTACAGTGTCAAGTTTTGAACATGCACAAAACTTGTACCGGACACCACCGGACTGCCGTGTACGGTTGGTGTCCATTTTGTCTGGTTCATGTCCGGTATCCATCCATTATGTCACCAGTTTGCTTCCTGCAGAGTCCATTGACGGTGTTGCGAGAATTCAGTCCGTCGGTTTAAAAAAAAAATGTTTTCGGCGTGTCCGTTAACAGTCCGGTACGTGTCCGGTTGATGTTCGGTCGTTCCGCTTGACATTCGGTTTTCGCCCGTCGGCTGACCGTTGCTTGTCTGTTGTATCCGGTGTCATCCGCTTATCGCCCGATGGCTATTCGTTAATGTATGTTCCTTGTCCGTTGAAAGCGCAACATTTCGACACATTTCGGTACATTTTGATACCGAACACCACCGGACTAGAAAATTCTTTGTCCGGTTATGTCCATTGCTCAATCCGGTGACAGGCACTTTAGATACGGATTCACTTATTCAGCATTTCTTGCCACATAGAAGGGCATACCAAGACAATTTAATAGAACCGGTTACTGCATAAGGGGGGGGGTGGGGTGTACAGAGACACAAAGACACAGACACCACAGACACAGAGACACACCGAGACACACAGAGACACACAGACACAGATACACAACATATACACAACAGACACAGAGACACACACAGAGACACACCACAAGACACAAACAAACACAGATACCACACATAAGTCTATGATGTCAGAGTTTTGTTGTGTTTGCCAACATTAATTTTGCATGTTTGCGCTTCAATTATTTTCAAAGTTAGCGATTTAAAATAAAAGTTACCACAAACTAAAGTAAGATACATTATAACAATCAGTTTAATATATTGATCTCAGAAAATGGCTAATACTCTAAACCATCGGACTATGCAACTTTAATTACTAGCGGTCCTAAGTCATTCATGGCTGACTTCCGCTTTTTTGCTCCAGTGAGAACCTCCCCTGAATGTATTTAATGTCAGTTCCCACTGACACTCAAACACATTTGATTAAACTGTTGATTTTATGGCCTTACGCCAACAATGTTACATTGCAAAAACATGCACGCTTTTACAAATGTGAAAGAAGAAATTCTGAGGACATCCCGATTGCATCCCCTCTTGTAACTTTACAAACTAAAAAGATACTATTGTATTGTACAAATATATACACACACATATACACCCGACCAGACGGGATGGCCTAATGAGTTGAGCGCCCGTCTCCCGTTTTGGTAGATCATGGGATTCAAACCCATGGATTCGAACCCTGGTCGAGTTAAACCAATGACTTAAAAATTGATACTTGTCGCTTCCTAGCCAGATGGTCGGCATTACTAGGATAGGGCAAGGACTGGTTAGCTCAGTGTGAGGATAATGTGACTGAGTGGGACTGGTACTGGCGGTCTGGTCTCCCAGTGGGACAGCACGATAAATTCACCATGAGTGCACGCTGTCACAAGATGTTGTGAGGACATAAAACTCCAACATCCAACCAACCCTTTAAAGCTGCATAGTCCGATGAAATATCAAATTTTCAAAACCAAGCCAATTATCTAGATTTGATTTTGCATATCTAACTTAGATACTGATGCACTTATTAAGCATTCGTTTCTGCGTAGAAGGCAATACTGAGTCAATTTAACAGAACCTGTTACTGCAGAAGTCTATGTTGTCAGAGTTTTGGCAAGCTTGCCAAAACTAATTTTCCATTTTTGCACTCAAAATATCTAAAAAGGTTACCATTTAAAATAAAAGTAACTTTGACCTAATGTAAAGTAGATACTAGTGACCGATCTGATATATTTATCTCAGAAAAAATACAAAAATTCAAAAGCATCAGACTATGAAACTTTAAGTTTAACATGACCCATGTTAAACTCCCACACACCCACACACCCACTCACCCACTCACCCACATACTGTCACACTCACCCTGCCTGTCCTGCTGTAGCCTACTTTCAAGTGGAAGGTGGTGTTCTTGGCACAGGGTGTTGTTTGTGTGACTGGTGGCTGCTAATGTTAGTATTGGTGAAATTACTGCATGTTCTACCAACATGTCACCGCCCAAAACCAGCAAACTTAGCCACCTGGCCGTCAGGTGGCGTCATGGTGCGATCTACACACTTATGTACACATACGTACATACACATACATACATGCATACATACATACACACATACATACATACACACACACATACATACACACAAGCATACACACATATACATACATACACACATACATGCACATACATACACATATACAGACACACATACATGCACATACATACACATATACAGACACACATACATACATATACATACATACACATACATACACGTGCATACACACATGCACATACACACATGCATACATACACATACACACATATACATAGTGATTCTATCGCCCCCTCTGCTCTCTTTAGCCGTGTTTACATGGGCAATTGTGAAGCGAATTAGGCAAATTGATTTATATGAAGCGATGTAGTGGCACGTTTACACGACAAATTTGAAACTGTGTCCGTGACCGGGGACCAGCAGCCTTAGTGGTGAGCCTGTAGCCGGCGAGCACTGCTATTTGTTTAGTTTACATTCATCGCTTCACAATATGAATAACGATGCCGATGTAGCGGCTACGTTAATATCGCTTGGAATTTAGGGTTAATTTAATTAAATTTCATTATTTGAGTATGTAATTCTGTTAAATATGATCGCATTCAATAGATTTCGGCCTAATCGGTCCCTAACACTGCCGGGCACCAGTGTATAGTTACAGCTGAGCCTGTAGCCGGCGAGCACCGCTATTTTACACTATCGCCGCCCGGGAACCAGCTGTATCGCTTCATCTATACTACCTCGCAACGTGGTTTACATCTACCGATTTATATGAATCGATTCAGCCCTAAAACGCCACAGTGTTGCGTTTACACGGCAAATGTAAATCGATCTAGGCAAGTGGTTTCTTTGGTAGCGGGGGTTAGCACAACGGGGTTCAAGGCGTTGGGGTCCAGCGAGGGGGCACAAAAGGGAGCAAAGCGAGAAGAGAGAGAGAGAGAGAGAGAGAGAGAGAGAGAAGAGAGAGAGAGAGAGAGAGAGAGAGAGAGAGAGAGAGAGCGAAAGCACGAAGGAGAGCGAGGAAAAAGCGACGGAGGAGAGCAAAAAAGGAAGCAAAACGCCATTTGAAAAGGCCACGAGGGAGGAGGGGAGGACGACAGCAGCGAGACCCGAGCGAGACAAGGGCGGAGTGCAGGGAGCACGCGAGAGCGCGCCCGGGCTCCATAACACCGCCCTCCCTTCCTTCCCTCTCCCTCTCCCTCCCTCCTTCCCTTCCCTCCCTCCTTCCCTCCCTCCCTCCTTCCCTCCCTCCCTCCTTCCCTCCCCCCCCTCCGTCCCTCCTCCCTCCGTTCCCTCCCTGCCTGCCTGCCTCTCCCTCTCTCACTCTCTCCCTCTCCCTCTCTCCTCTCTTCCTCCCTTCCCCCTCCCCCTCTCCCCCTCTCTCAATTCTCTCACCTCTCCCACTCTTCTCTACCTCCTCCCTCCCTCCCTCCCTCCCTCCCTCCCCTCCCTCCCTCCCTCCCTCCCCCATCCCTCATCCCTTTCCTCCCTCCTTCCCTTCCTCCCTTCCTCCTCCCTACCTCCCTCCATGCCTCCCATGCTCATCACCTTCGCCCGCCCCCCCCCCCCCCCCCCCGTCCCTCTCGCTCCCCTCTCGTCCCGCTCATCACCCGCCTTTCGCCCGCCTTTCGCTCCCCTTTCGCTCCCCCTCTCGCTCTCTCTCCCCTTTCTCCCTTTCACCCCCCCCCCCCCCCCCCCTCCCCCCCCCCCCCCACCTCTTTCCCCTTCTCGCTCCGTGTGCTGTAGTTTGGCTCCCATTGCGGGCTGGTGGCATTGTGCGATGTGCTCCGTGTGCGGTAGTTTGGCTCCCATGGCGGGCTGGTGGCATTGTGTCCCGTGTGCGGTAGTTTGGCTCCCATGGTGGGCTGGTGGCATTGTGTGACGTGCCCCGTGTGTGTTAGTTTGGCTCCCGTGGTGCGCTGGTGGCATTGTGTGATGTGCTCCGTGTGCGGTAGTTTGGCTCCCCTGGTGGGTGGTGGCATTGTATGACATGCCCCGTGTGCAGTAGTTTGGCAGCCCGTGGTCCCGTGGCGGGCTGGTGGCATTGTGTGACGTGCCCCGTGTGTGGTAGTTTGGCTCCCATGGTGGGCTGTTGGCATTGTCTGACATGCCCCGTGTGTGGTAGTTTGGCTCCCATGGCGGGCTGGTGGCATTGTGTGACGTGCCCCGTGTGTGGTAGTTTGGCTCCCATGGCGGGCTGGTGGCATTGTGTGACATGCCCCATGTGCGGTAGTTTGGCTCCCGTGGCGGGCTGGTGGCATTGTCCGACATGCCCCCTGTGCGGTAGTTTGGCTCCCATGGCGGGCTGGTATGTTTCTGCCCGTGTGCAGTAGTTTGGCTCCCATGGCGGGCTGGTGGTGTTATGCGACGTGCCCGTGTGTGGTAGTTTGGCTCCCATGGCGGGCTGGTGGCATTGTCCGACGTGCCCCGTGTGCAGTAGTTTGGCTCCCGTGCTGGGCTGGTGGCATTGTGTGACGTGCCCCCTGTGCGGTAGTTTGGCTCCCATGGCGGGCTGGTGGTGTTATGCGACGTGCCCGTGTGTGGTAGTTTGGCTCCCATGGCGGGCTGGTGGCATTGTGTGACGTGCCCCGTGTGCAGTAGTTTGGCTCCCATGGCGGGCTGGTGGTATTGTGCGACATGCCCCGTGTGCAGTAGTTTGGCTCCCATGCTGGGCTGGTGGCATTGTGTGACGTGCCCCATGTGCGGTAGTTTGGCTCCCATGGCGGGTTGGTGGTATTGTGCGACATGCCCCGTGTGCAGTAGTTTGGCTCCCGTGCTGGGCTGGTGGCATTGTGTGATGTTCCCCCTGTGCGGTAGTTTGGCTCCCATGGCGGGCTGGTGGTATTGTGTGACATGCCCCGTGTGCAGTAGTTTGGCTCCCGTGCTGGGCTGGTGGTATTGTGTGATGTGCCCCCTGTGCGGTAGTTTGGCTCCCATGGCGGGCTGGTGGTATTGTGTGACATGCCCCGTGTGCAGTAGTTTGGCTCCCGTGCTGGGCTGGTGGTATTGTGTGACATGCCCCCTGTGCGGTAGTTTGGCTCCCATGGCGGGCTGGTGGTATTGTGTGACATGCCCCGTGTGCAGTAGTTTGGCTCCCGTGCTGGGCTGGTGGTATTGTGTGACATGCCCCCTGTGCGGTAGTTTGGCTCCCATGGCGGGCTGGTGGTATTCTGCGACATGCCCCATGTGCAGTAGTTTGGCTCCCATGGCGGGCTGGTGGTGTTATGCGACGTGCCCGTGGAGTTGGCCCTGGTTTGCTGGCCTCTCACCCCTCACCTACATCTCATATGCACAGCAGCACCTGGACGAACATGACCTACTTCTGAGGCAGCTTTTGTTGTTGTTGCCTTTTTCTTCGTTGCGTAGGTGGCTGACGGTCCTTTCTTCTCTTCTCTGTCTGAGCAGTGGAGGAGTAGTACTATTATATATGTCAGACCTTTGCCAATTGCTCTTCTAGTTCTAGAGGGTGGCCATTTGCTAGGTCTGCCAGTCAGGCGGTCATCATATTGAGCCTTTTCATGTGTGTGGAAATCAATGCACAATTGCAGTTCAGATGTGAGTTTAAACATTATATACATATATATCTATATATATATATATATGTATCCTCCGGTGCGGCTGACACTGGTCAACATCCGGGGGAGGTGATGTGGGCGAGATGGCGCCACTGGTAAAGTGTCGTATCTTACGGAGGATAACAATAATAATAATAAGTAATATTACCTTGCAAATCTTTATACTCGCATAATACGTTATACATCACAGATATCGTCCAGTATGTGTGGTGCGATGGGGGCCCCGCCCACCAATTACCCCGACACCTGGGGGGTGTGGGAGGGGGCACAACCAATGCGCCAAGGAGGAATAGATATATACAGTATATGTTCCCCTTGCATTTATACTCGGATAATGTGTTATAATCACATATATATATATATATGTATATGGGTCGTTCTGGGAAAAAGTGTACCACTTTTATGACATGGAAACTAAACGTGGAAAAAATCTAAATAATAGCATACAACATTCCAGACAATAGCAGAATCCAGGTTCATAAGTAGGTTTACATGTTCTGCATGTTTTCTGGCAGTGGTTCGCTGATCACATGTTGCAGGAGCCAGGTACTACTGTATTGACCATATATACTCAAGTAAAATTGGACCAGACGGGATGGCCGAATGAGTTGAGCGTCCGTCTCCTGTTTTGGGAGATCGGGGATCCGAACCCATTGGTTCGTGGGTTTGAACCCTGGTCGAGTCAAACCAATAACTTAAAAATTTATACTTGTGGCTTCCTAGCCAGGTGCTCGGCATTATTAGGGTAGGACAAGGACTGGTTGGCTCAGTGTTAGGATAATGTGACCGAGTGGGATATCAGGTCATGGTGTTGGTCGTGTTGGTGTCCCAGTGGGGCAGCACTATAAAGTCACCATGAGTGCACAGTCACAAGTCAGTACCCGTCCTGATATGACGATAGATGTTGCTAGGACGTAAAACAAACAACCAAACTCGAGTAAAAGGTCAATCTAGTGTAAAAGTCGCTCCCCCCCCATATTCTTTTGTGGAAAAAGTGGAATTACCCATGGACCTTAATAATGGTGGTGATAACTGGAATATGGCACCAGAGTACCCCTTCTACCATACCAGGAAAAATGGAAATGGTTATTTTGTAGAATAATATTCGATAGTGGCCATAATTCATTTTCCTTTTGTTATTATTTTATACAGAAATCTAGCACTTTTTTTTCCCTTTTTTTTTTAAATCTTCAAAAACAGTACTTCCCATTTAATTAAACTACATATATAACAGTCGACCCCCACCTCTAAGTTTAGCTTTAGAAAAACGTATTAAAAATTCCACATATAACTTAGATGTATAAATTTATTTTGTTTATTTTATTTTTTTAAAGTTAATAAATGTTTTGTTTACAAGTGGGAAAGGTTGACTGCCTTTTTGTCAGTCTGTGGGTACAACAAACGGCTGACTGTGAACACACCTGCTGTTAGCTTTACACCGATATGCGTCACCAATTACATCGACCTCTCCCTCCTCTTCCCTCCACCGTATGGCTAGGGCGCAGCCTTCCTGTGCGGAAGGTCGGGAGTTCGCTTCCAAGCCGAGTCAAACCGAAAACTTATAGAATCGATACTTGTCGCTAGCTAGTCTAGTGCTCTGCGTTAATAGGATAGGACAAGGACTGGTTTGCAGTGTCCGGATAATGTGACTGTGTGGGATATCGGGTCATGGTGCTGGTGGCCTGGTCTCTCAGTGGGGCAGCACTGTAACCATCGCCATTAGTGCCCACTGTCACAAGTCGGTACCCATCCTGATATGACCGTAGATGTTTCCAGGACGTAAAACTCCTACCTGCCCTATGTACCCACTCCCTACCTACTTCCCAGCAACAAAACCTCTACCGCTATCCAACATCTTTCCACATTTGCCCCGTTTGTCAAAACATCCGAATCCAACCAATGAAACCAACTGTCAATATGTACTTAGGCTAAGCAACCTGTCATGCGGCCGACATCCCACAGCAACCGCCATCAATCAAAAAATCACATTGTCCTTTTCATCGCTCGTCAGCATTCCCGTTCCTTAGTTTATTCATCAGTTAAATGATTTGTGTAAATAACTGACGGTATCTATGGCTGAAAGACTAAATGCCTCGGAGCTGACAAAAAAGTGTATTATTCTGAAGAATAAAACTATTTACGACCACCACAAACAAACAAAAGGTAAAAAAAAAGTGATGATGGTGGTGCGGGGGGGGGGGGGGGTTGTCTTTGTTACATCGTCCCCATATCACTACAACCGGGCACAGCTGGGACATGGGCACATTAGCCAATGGGAGCGGTGGTGAGTGGGGGGGTGGGGGGGTGGGGTCATAAATGCCATATTGTAGCATGAGAAACCTGAGCTATTCAAGCTGTGCAACACCTGGAGCTCAGCACCTTAGACAGGGTT
The DNA here is from genome assembly GCA_030323885.1 of Branchipolynoe longqiensis. Classification (NCBI taxonomy): domain Eukaryota; kingdom Metazoa; phylum Annelida; class Polychaeta; order Phyllodocida; family Polynoidae; genus Branchipolynoe; species Branchipolynoe longqiensis. Next base: position 87,836,397 of record CM059195.1, on the reverse strand, counting down.
GCCAACCCTTACGATTTCGCTGTAATGTGTACATGATTTTATGTTCCCATCATCACCTTAGGCCGATCTTCCGGTTTCTCATTTAGTAATATTATATAAATCTTACGGATTATTGCGTCCAAAATGCACTACAGAGCATCTAACATTTTAACATTTTTCTGTGGGGAGTACCCCCCCCCCCCACCCACATCCGCCAATATAACATCCCTTAAGATCTTCCGGTTTTTCATTTTCCAATGTTGGCAACCCTGCATATAACAGTGTTACAGGACTCTCCTACCGGACGCCATGGCCGAATTGGTAGAGCGCAGGCTTCCCGTGCGGAAGGTTGGGAGTTCGAAATCCGGGCGAGTCAAACCAATGACTTACTATATTGATACTTGTCGCAACTTATCCTGACACTTGGCATTACTAGGATAAGGCAAGGACTGGTTAGGTCATTATCAGGATAATGTGGCTGTGGGAGATAGCGGGTCATGGTGCTACCAGTCTAATCTTCCAGTGGAGCAGCACTATAAAGTTGCCATGAGTGTGCGCCGTCACAAGCTGGTACCTATCCTATGACCTTAGATGTTGCTAGGACCTAAAACCGCAACAAATAAATCTATTCTTCCTCATCGTTCCTGCTACTTCTACCCTTATCACAAATATGAAAGGATTATTCTTCAGAAAACAATCAATACGGTGGTTGGTTGGTTTTTACGGCCTAGTGACATCTAAGGTCATATCAGGACGGGTACCGACAGTGTGCACTCATGGTGACTTTATAGTGCTGCCCCACTGGTAGACCATGCCACCAGCACCATGACCTGATATCCCACACATTATCCTGACCACGAGCAAATCGACCAGTCCTTGCCCTATCCTATTAACGCCGAGCGCCTGGCTAGGAAGCGACAAGTATCAATTTTGTAAGTCATTGGTTTGACTCGACCAGGAATTGAACTCCTGACCTCCTGAAAACAATGAATCGATGATGTAGTTGACTTCTCCCTCCCCGCCACCCTCCTTCCCTCCCAGCCACCGTAAAATGGGTATACAGTAAAACCTCTCTAAATCGACCGACCATGGGACCGACTTTAAGTGGTCCATTTAAGGAGGTGGTCGGTTTAGAGAGTTAGATTATCCTTACAATGGTATTGGTGGGACCCAAATAAAGCGATTAATATAGGGGAGTGGTCGATCTGTGGAGGGGTCGGTATAGAGAGGTTTTACTGTATACTATTTTTGCTTCCTTTTCTGCATTTGAAATGTGCCAGTAGGGTAGGGTTCAAACGGTGACAATGTAAGGTGCTTCTTATCAGAGCGGCCTCATGATTATCTGTGTCGCTATCAGTCACTCCTGTAATTTTGAGGATCCTTTTTTTTTTCTTAAAGATTTATACTGCCTATCAAAGATAAGTCTGAATAGACTTGTTTTCACCATTAGACAGTTTGTCGATAGAAAGCCCGAGCCTACACTTTTACCGACCCAAGGGACTTTTAACCTCCCACATCACATAGACATGGTCATTGATGACACTGTAAGTTAGTTATACATAGCGGTGGAAATCCAAATTGGCAGAGGTGGGGGCATGGGGAATTGAACCACTGAACTTCAGATTAGGAGTCCGACCTAGAAAATGGTCAGACACTCTAACCACTCCGCCACAGATAACACCACAAACCTTTCGTTAGTTTAAAAAGAAAAAGGGGACTGCGTTATTATTACTGCCAAACGAGGAGGTTCACATCTAGGATGAGGCGACCGGACGCGGTGGCCGAATCGGTAGAGCGCAGGATTCCCATGCAGAAGGTTGGGAGTTAGTACAACGTTCGCACGGGTCCTTAAAAATCTGGAAAGTCTGGGAATTTGATAATTCAGGATTCCATGCATGGAAATTCCTTGAGTTTGTCTACAGATCCTTGAAAGTCCATGAAAATGGAAAATCGTGACCATTTTTTTTTGTAAAACCTATTTCCGCCGACATGTCCAAACTTTAATGGGGATGTTTTGTATTAAAGGTAATTTTTGTGGGTTCGCTTTCCTGCATCGTGATTTTTTAATATTAAAACCATACATATAGTCATTGTTATTTCTCTTGCTTATTCAAAATTGGCATCTTACCCAGGAATCGACTATGAATACAGCTGTGTTTCGGGGCACTTTAATTTAATAAACGTCTTAAGAAGGTCCTGGAAATTTTGCACTGAACGGTCCTGGAATTTATTGGAAGGTGCTGGAATAGGATATGTCAAAAGAGGTATGAACCCTGTAGTCACCTGGTCAAGTCAAACCAATAACTTACTAAATTGATACTTGTCGTTACCTAGCCAGGTGCTCTGCATTACTAGGATATGGCAAGGACTGGTCGATTTGTTCAGTATGCGTGGGATATCAAGGTCATGGTGCTGGTGTCACAATGTCTCTGTGGGGCGGTGCTATAAAGTTCCCATGAGTGCACTATTGCAAGTCCTGATATGACCTCAGATGTTGACATGACATAAACCCCCAATAGACAGACAAACAAAAGTCATTGCCTATCCTGATAATGGTTAAATGTTGCTAGGACGTAAAATCCAAACAAACAAGTGCAAGTCAGTACCCACTGTGATAGCACCTTAGAGTTTGCTAGGATGTAAAACCCCAACAAAGTCCAAGTCGATACCTATCCTACTAACAGCTTAGATGATTCTAGGATGTCATCATCATCATGCTGTCGGTCGCGATGCGACAAAGACTGCTTTCATTACTTGACTGCCACTCTCCATTTAGATCTCTGCTGTGAGAGTGATGTCCATGAGTCGGTCTTAATGTCTCTCACTCTCAGCTTCAGGTTTCTCTTGATGGTATCCTTGAACCGGAGATGAGGGCACCCTCTCTTTCTGTAACCAGAAGACAGTTGAAAGTAGAGGATCTGCTTTGGTAGCCTGTGTGATGACATCCTCATGAGGTGGGCAGTCCACCGGAGATTCTTTTTGATCAGAAGATCTTCCATAGAGGGCAGCCCCGTCTGTTCCAGTATTTCTTTATTTGTCACTTTGTCCTTCCAGGTTTCATGATTGAATGCAGATGTCGCATCACGAAGGCATGCAGCTTTTTCACCTGTCGTCTGTACACTGTTCAGGCCTTGGCTCTGTATAGTAGGGTGGATAACACGATTGCATGGTAGATCTTGCCTTTGACCTGAATGGACACATGGTGGTTGTTCCAGAGTCTCTGGCATAGTCGGCCGAAAGATGCGCTAGCCTTGGCCATCCTCCTCTGTATTTCAGCATCAATGCGTCCATCACTTGATATAGTGCTTCCGAGGTAGGTGAATTCCGGAACAGAGTTCAGGTTGTTTCTGTCAACCATGATATCCTCCTCTCGGGTTCTTGTAGAGTTGCGTTGGTTTCTAGGATGTAAATCCCCAACAAACAGACAAGTCTAAGTCTGTACCCATCCTGATAAACCTTAGATGTTGCTAGGATGTCAAACCCCAACAAAGAGACAAGCCCAAGTTGGTAGCCATCCTGATAAAACTTTAAAATGTTGCGATGACATAAAACCCTAACAAACAGACAAATATACACAAATCGGTGCCTATCCTGGTAATATCTTACATGTTATACCCCAGTCACACGAGAGACAGCGTTCGCCGCCAACCTCCCTACGCCCAAAAGGACGCCAACCACCCAGCGTTCCATTCGATATATTGATTCAAATACCTTTGAGGCGCCATGTCGGCGCCATGTCGGCGCCAGGTCGGAGCAGACCACATGGTGACTGCAGCATCACATGTGTTGGTACCAACCCAGGGCGGGGCCAGGGCGGCGCCAACCATTTTGAATGGCGCCGCCGGAACAGGGCGTAAGGAGGTTGCACGTGCAGCAGCAGCAACCTCCTTGTGCCCAAAATTTCCGAAATGGACGCCGGGAGGTTGGCGTCTTCACGGCGACAGCACTCAATGAGGGCGTAGGGAGGGCACAAGGAGGACGTTTTGACGTCGCGAATCGATCGGAAGCGAACGCAGGCCTCGTGTGACTGGGGTATCACTAGAACTCAGGACCTGCAACAAACCCACAAACACACCTCTTGTGGCGTGGTCGAGCTGGTGGTTGCCTCTGGTATTAACTCCTGCACTCAGTGACTCTGTGCCTGTTGGCCATTCACAGGCCTTGCGTCACACACTTGAACCCCCACACCCACCCCACCCCCCCTCTGACCAGACGGCATGGCCGAATGAGTTGAGCGTCCATCTCCCTTTTTGGTAGATCTAGTGATTCGAACCGGCGTGTTTGAACCCAGGGGCCATATGCAGGAGTCAGTGTTAGCGAGCCAAAACGCGTTTAGAGGGGATTTCTGGTTTAGCGCCGAAAAGTCGGTATGCACGAGCCAGTGAGAGGCCTAACACCATGCGTTTAAGTTCCGCGACACTAACCCCGTTTCATAGGACGTTTAAGGGCAGTGTTAGCATAAGGTTGTGCCCAAATCTATTCAATGCTGTCATATTTAACAGAATTACATACACAATAAGTGAAATTTGATCAATTTAACCATAAAAGCAAACCCAGATTAACGCTACCGCCGCATTGGCGGCGATATTAATAGTGTCGAATCGACGAATGTAAAGTAAACAAATCGCCACCGTCGCGACCGCTGCGTCGACGTCGACATCCATACTGCCCGACGTCAACGAAATATTAGGTTTAGCGAGTTTATTAGGCCCAAATCTATTCAATGCTGTCATATTTAACAGAATTACATACGCAATAAATGAAATTTTATCAATTTAACCCTAAATTCGAAGCGTTATTAAGGCTACCGCCGCATTGGCGGCGATATTAATAGTTATATTTTCGAATCGACGAACGTAAAGTAAACAAATCGCCGCCGTCGCGACTGCCGCGTCGACGTCGACATCCATACTGGCCGACGTCTACGCATTGGATTTGTTTACTTTACGCTCATCGATTCAAAAATATAACTATTAATATCGCCGCCAATGCGGCGGTAGCCTTAATAACGCTTCGACTTTAGGGTTAAATTGATAAAATTTCACTTATTGCGTATGTAATTCTGTTAAATATGATTGCATTCAATAGATTTGAGCCTAATATATGGCTACAAACGCAGAGGGATTTCCCAAATCTATAAATAAATTCGCGTTTAGCTATCATGAAAGTGTTACGCGCTCCTGCATACAACTTGACACAGTTCCCGATGTCGGTGATAGCTAAACAGTAATAGGCTCTAACACGAAACGCCGCTAACACTGACTCCTGCATATGGCCCCTGGTCGAGTTAAACCAATGACTTAAAAATTGATACTTGTCGTTTCATAGACTGTCGCTCTGCATTACTAAGATAGGGCAAGGACTGATTGGCTCAGTGTCAGGATAATGTGACTGAGTGGGATATCAGGTCATGGTGCTGGTGGCCTGATCTTCCAGTGGGGCAGCACTATAAAGTCACCATGAGTGTGCGCTGTCACAAGTCGGTACCCGTCCTGAGATGACCTTAGATGCTGCTAGGACGTAAATCTCCAACAACCAATCAATCAAACCCCCTCTCCCCTCCCCTGCCCCTCCGTACACTCACACACACGCGTGCACGCGCGCGTACACACGCACATGCACACTCGCAAACACGCGCGCGCCCCATACACACCACATACACACCACATACACACCACATACACACAACGACCAGCAGACGGGTCAGTTGTGATCCAAGCAGCCAGCAACCCTGCCTCCGGCCCTCTCCCCTCACCGGATTCAGTCGGACCGGCGGCCGGCCCGTCCCCACACACGGCCCGTCAAACCGCCTGGGAGTCTGTATAGGCAGCCCACCCCCACACACGGCTCGTCACATTGCCTGGGAGTCTGTATAGGCAGCCCACCCCCACACACGGCCCGTCACATTGCCTGGGAGTCTGTATAGGCAGCCCGCCCCCACACACGGCCCGTCAAACCGCCTGGGAGTCTGTATAGGCAGGCCACCCCCACACACGGCCCGTCACATTGCCTGGGAGTCTGTATAGGCAGCCCGCCCCCACACACGGCCCGTCAAACCGCCTGGGAGTCTGTATAGGCAGGCCACCCCCACACACGGCCCGTCACATTGCCTGGGAGTCTGTATAGGCAGCCCGCCCCCACACACGGCCCGTCACACCGCCTGGGAGTCTATATAGGCGGCCCACCCCCACACACGGCCCGTCACATTGCCTGGGAGTCTGTATAGGCAGCCCACCCCCACACACGGCCCGTCACATTGCCTGGGAGTCTGTATAGGCAGCCTACCCCCACACACGGCCCGTCACACCACCTGGGAGTCTATATAGGCGGCCCACCCCCACACACGGCCCGTCACATTGCCTGGGGAGTCTGTATAGGCAGCCCGCCCACACACGGCCATCACACCGCCTGGGAGTCTATGGGGGTGTGGTTGTTGGGGGTGTGGGTTTTGGGCATACAGTCTCGCGCCTTGGGAGTCTATATAGGCGGCCCGCCCCCACACACGGCCCGTCACACCGCCTGGGAGTCTGTATAACCGGCCCACCCCCACACACGGCCCGTCACATTGCCTGGGAGTCTGTATAGGCAGCCCGCCCCCACACACGGCCCATCACACCGCCTGGGAGTCTATATAGGCGGCCCGCCCCCACACACGGCCCGTCACACCGCCTGGGAGTCTGTATAGGCGGCCCGCCCCCAGACACGGCCCGTCACACTGCTTGGGAGTCTATATAGGCGGCCCGCCCCCACACACGGCCCGTCACACCGCCTGGGGGTCTGTATAGGCGGCCCGCCCTCACACATGGCCCGTCACACTGCATCACACTGCCTGGGAGTCTGTATAGGCTGCCCGCCTCCACATACAACCCATCACACCGCCTGGACATCTATCTATTTTGGTGGCCCGCCCAACACACAGCCCGTTACACTGCCT
>CM059195.1:87680363-87829384 GCA_030323885.1 Branchipolynoe longqiensis | reverse complement strand
CCCCTCCCTCCTTTCTCAATTAAAAACAATCCTAATTGGCCATACATACCCTTTTGTACTCGTATCATCACACATTCTCCATCACCGAGAGGCTATTTTCGGAAATCATAACAGCAAATTACCCTCCTTTTTAAACCACACAAAAACGGCCACCGACGAAACAAACGACAACCACCAACACCAATATGACCTCGCTAGGTTAGTCACAGGCTACATCATCTATCCCACTTTTGTAAACATCCCCGTGGAAACTCCTGGTAGGTCAGTGCCATTATTCACAGTGATGCAAATGCCATGTGCTGTGGTGTGCCGGCGTTGAGCGGTATTCAATGTTGTCGACAGTTCAGTCTGATTGCTACTGGTGTTTTTCACACGCCTGACCTTGGCTGTTGTGATTGGTTGTTGGGTGTTCGAGTTCTATACGTCTTGGCAACATCTAAGGTCATATCAGGACCGGTACCGACTTTTGACAGTGCACACTCGTGGTGACTTTATAGTATTGCCCCACTGGGAAATCGGGCCACTGGCACCATGACCTGATATCCCACTCAGTCACATTATCCTGACACTGAGCTAACCAGTACTTGCCCTATCCTATTAATGCCGAGCGCCTGGCTAGAAAGTTTTAGTCATTGGGTTGACTCCCGACCTTCCGCACGAGATTCCCGCGCTCTACCGATTCGGCCACCGCGCCCGGTCATGTTGTGGCTGTTGTGAGGCTGTTACAACTATTTGATGCCCCCCTCCTCCTCCTCCTCCTCCTCCACCTCCCCCCCCCCCTCCTCGCCTCCTCCTCTCTCCTCTCCTCCTCCCCCTCCCCCTCCTCGCCTCCTCCTCTCTCCTCTCCTCCCCCTCTCCCTCTCCTTTCCCCCCTCTCCTTTCCCCCCTCTCCTCCCCCTCTCTCCTCCCCTCTCCTTTCCCCCCTCTCCTTCCCCCCCTCTCCTTTCCCCCTCTCCTTTCCCCCCTCTCCTCCCCCTCTCCTTTCCCCCCTCTCCTCCCCCTTCCCCCTCTCCTTTCCTCCCTCTCCTTTACCCTCTCCTTTCCCCCCCTCCCTCCTTTTTCCTCCCTCTCCTTTCCCCCCCTCTCCTTCCCCCCTCTCCCCCCTCCCTCTCCCTCTCCTCCCCTCTCCTTTCCCCCCTCTTCCTCCCCTCCCCCATCTCCCTTCCCCCTCTCCCTTCCTTTCCCCTTCTCCTTCCCCCCTCTCTTTCCCCCTCTCCTTTCCCCTCTCCTTTCCCCCTCTCCTTTCCCCCTCTCTGCTCTCCCCCCTCTCCTTTCCCCCTCTCCTTTCCCCCCTCCTCCCTTCCCCCTTCCCTCTCCTCTCCCCCCATCCCTTCCCCCTTCCTCCCCCTCCCCGTCCCCCCCCTCCCCCTCTCCCTCGCCCCTCCCTGCCCTGTCTGGTGTGCCTGCGTCTCTCCCCTCTGGGGACGCTGGTCTGTGCTACTTCCGGTGAACTGCCTCTCCTCCTCACAGCCTTGTTTACTAATAGTAATAGAGATGTATACACGGACCTACCATTGCCAAGCACACGCCCCTGGTACGGCCCTCTCTATGCTTCCAGTGCTAACCCACACAACCACTGAGCTGCCCTCCCACACACCCACTGAACTGCGATCGTAGGATTAGAACCCACGAGTTCGAACCCTAAGGTGATGGTAGTTTGGGTAGATTGTTTTAGTTTACGTCCTAGCAATATGAATGGTCATCAGGATGGGTACTAACTTGTGGTCACTTTACAGTGATGCAGTACTAGGAACCAGGGCAGTCAGCACCATGACCTGATATCCTTTCCGTATCCTAGTAATGCCAAGCGCCAGGCGAGGTAGTAACAAGTATAAATTTTGTAAGCCATTCATTTGACTCCATTGACATTCAAACTCACCACCTTCCACATGGGGAGCCTTAGATACAAGATTCACCCCCATACTTCCAGTACAGGAGTGAACGACAACGTAGTCTAAATACGGGCGAAAATAGCTTTAGTATGGAACAAGAAGTAGAAATCCTGGCACCAGTGTCAAATGGTTACTTATATCAGCACAGAGTTGGTGAAATGGGAGAGAATGAAAAAAGACAAGATGGCGGCCAGAGAACGCTGTCGATTTCACTTTTAAATTGCATTAAAGTATATGTTTTATTATATTTTCCAACTCAAAAGTTGCGGGTAAATATGAAGACATATACAAAGAATAAATGTAGCTTCTTAGATTGTGAAATTAGGCTCTCATAAAGACTCATTTCATTAGCCCTATTTTTCGACCGTTTTTATATAAGGCTGGTCTTCCTTCGTGTACTACAAGTACCGGGTGAATCTTTTATCTAGCGGAGTCTGTACTCTTACCGATTCGGCCACCGTATCTGGTCCCCTGAGCAGAGGTCACGAAACACAAGATTAAGGTCACGGACCAGTCACTTCCTCCATGCACTGCGCATGTCTTTGAAACCACGAGATACTTAAAGCTGCATAGTCCGATGAAGCATCAAATTTTGAAAACAAAAACACTCGCCTAGATTTGATTCTACATGTCTAACTTAGATACTGGTGCACTTATTAAACATGTGTTGCCACACAGAAGGGAATGCTGAGTTAATTTAATAGAACCTGTTACTGCAGAAGCCTATGGTGTTAGAGTTTTGGCATTCTTGTCAAAATCAATTTAGGAATTTTGCACTTCAAATATCTCAAAAGTTAGCCATTCAAAATGAAAGTTACTTCAAACTAAAGTAAGGTAGGTTATAACAACCAATTAAATATATTTATCTCAGAAAAATGGCAGCAACTCAAAAACATCGGACTGTGCAACTTTAAACACTTGATCACCTTTCTGGGTACAGGAAGCAATCATGCTAAATGATTAATCAAACAAGCAGTCTTGGTTGGTGGTTGTTGGAGTTCTGGCAACTTCTAAGGTCATATCAGGCCGGGGACCGACTTGTGACTGTGCACTCATGGCGACTTAATAGTGCTGCCCTACTGGGAGACCAGGTTGCCAGCACCATGACCCGATATCCACTAAACTGTCCCCACTGATCTAAATTAGTCCGAAATCGCCATTCACTAACGGTTTTCACCCCTGAAATCCAAACGAAAATATAGTCTTGAATTCCTGTCAAAAACAGCATTGAAAAGCCTTGAGATAGCCTTGGATTCCATATCTTCCCATGTGTACGGACCCTGTGTATTTGAAGTCGGGTGTGGTTTTCGTGTAGTGACCGTTGTTAGGTGGGCTGGGTGGCACCAGGTGGGTTTGGAGGTGGGTGTGGCTGGGGGAGGGGTGCGCTCTACTACTCGACTTGGGGAAGGGCACACCACCACTCAGTGAGCTGCTCTCAAGAAGGGTGTTTGTGTGTGTGTGTGTGTTTGTGTGTGTGTGTGTGTGTGTTGCAGAGGGCGCCACCTGTCGGCATGAGTGCACGCTGTCCCAAGTTGGTACCCGTCCTGGTATGGCCTAGGGTCTTGCTGGGGCGTAAAACTACACCAACCAACCAACCAGCCAGCCAACCAGCCAACCAGCCAGCCAGCCTCCCCTGGCCCTCTTTGGAGGACTGGAGTTGGGCTGCCTCTTCCCCCCCCCCCCCCCCCCCCCCCCCCCCCCCCCCCCTCGGAAGGACACTCCCGGCTACCTGGGACCGCTTTCAGCAGTGTCCATACAGTTCTGCAGATTTGCAGCCTTCAGTGCGGCTATGCGACTGAAAACTCCCCAAAAACAAAAAAGAACATGTCATCTCGTGGTGTTACTACTTATCCGGCACACGGCTCATTGCCACTGACCTTCTGTTTGTAAGTGTGGGCCGGGGAGAGCCGTGCAGTGTGACCTACTTATGAGCCGGTTTGTGACGGTGTGTGGTGTGCAGCATCACCATAACAACCACCTAACTAACCACAGCCAACCAGCCACCACCATAGCCATAACCACCACCACCACAACCACCACCACCATAGCCATAACCACCACCATAACCATCACCAGCACCATCACCATAACCACCACAACCACAACCACCACCACCATAGCCATAACGATCACCATAACCACCACCACCACCACCATAACCACCACCATAAACACAACCACCACCACCATAACCACCACTATAATCATAACCACCACCATAAACATAACCACCATCATCATAACCACCACCATAACCGTAACCATCACCATCACCATCATAACCAACACCATAACTATAACCAATACCACCACCACCATAACCAATACTACTAACACCATAACCAACACCACCATAACCACTACCACCATACCACCACAATCATAACCAACACCACCACCATAACCATAACCAATACCACCACCACCATAACCAACACCATAACCAACACCACCACCATACCACAACCGTAACAACAACCACCACCACCATAACCAACTCCATGACCATACCACAACCATAACCAATATCACCACCATACCACAACCATAACCACCACCATACCACAACCATAACCACCACCACCACCATCATAACCACTGCCATAACCACCAACACGGGGCTGACTGGTGGCGTGACTGCACCACCAGGTGTGCAAACCATATTGCATTTCGTATTACCTATGGTGGGCGGGGCACATTGGTGAGTGCGGGCTGATGTTTGCAGGTGTGTGTATGTTAGTGAGTGTGTGAGTGTGTCTGAATGTGTGTGGGTGTGTCTGAATGTGTGTGAGTGTGTCTGAATGTGTGTCTGAATGTGTGTGAGTGTGTCTGAATGTGTATGAGTGTGTCTGAATGTGTGTGAGTGTGTCTGAATGTGTGTGAGTGTGTCTCAGTGTGTGTCTGAATGTGTCGTGGTGTGTGTGAGTGTGTCTGAATGTGGGTGAGTGTGTTTGTGTGTGGCTGTGAGTATGTATCTGTACGTGTGTGTGTGTCTGTGAGTGTGTGATGGCCGAATGAGTTAGAGCGTCCGTCTCCCGTGTTGGTAGACCATGGGATCGTGTGTTCGAACCCTGGTCGAGTCAAACCAATGAATTAAAAATTTATACTTGTCACTTCCTAGCCAGGCGCTCAGCATTATTAGGATAGGGCAAGGACTGGTTGGCTCAGTGTCAGGATAATGTGACTGAGTGGGATATCAGGTCATGGTACTGGCAGCCTAGTCTCCCAGTGGGGCAGCACTATAAAGTCGCCATGAATGCGCACTGTCACAAGTCGGTACCCGTCCTGGTATGACCTTAGATGTTTCTAGGACGTAAAACAACAACAAACACAAACACATGTGAGCTTGTGTTTGAATTTGTGTATACATGTCTGAGTGAGCTTGTGTGTGTGTGTGTGTGTATGTCGGTCTGTATGTGAGTGTGTCAGTTTGTGGATGTGCCTATGTGTGTGCATGTGTGTGACAGAGTATGTGGGGGTCTGTGTGTGAGAGTGTGAGTGTGTGCTACCTTAGCGTGTGACTTTAGTGTGTAAAGTACTGGCGCTGGTTTGCCCGTCCCGTGTGGTTTGCATGTGTATGTAGGCACGATTAGAGCAATCAATACCTGAGCCCTGCCTGCCGTGTTGAACCCCTCTCACACTCACTCACACACACACTCACACACGCATACATTCACACACACACTCACACACACACTCACATACACACTCACACACTCAACACTCACATACACACTCACACACTCACACATACACACTCACACACACACTCACACACACACACTCACATACACACTCACATACACACTCACTCATACATACACACACACACACTCACATACACACACACACTCAACACACACACTCACACACACACTCACACACACTCACACACACTCACACACACTCACATACACACTCACATACACACTCACACACACACTCACAGACACACACACATACACTCACACACACACACACTCACACACACACTCACACACACTCAAATGCACACTCACATACACACTCACATATACACTCACACACACACACTCACATACACACTCACATACACTCACACACACTCACACACACTCACATACACACTCACACACACACTCACACACACACTCACATACACACTCACATACACACTCATACACACACACTCACATACACACTCACATACACTCACACACACTCACACACACTCACATACACACTCACATACACACTCACACACACACTCACATACACACTCACATACACACTCACATACTCACATACACACATACACACTCACATACACACATACTCACACACACACACTCACACACACACTCACATACACACTCACTCTCATACACGCTCATAGACACTCACGCACACTCACATACACACTCACACCAATCCCTGAGCCACAGCTGCCGTGCTGAACCCTTCACAGCCCCGCCCCACCTCACACACACACACACACACTCAAACATACACACACACACTCACACATACTTACCGAACTGCTCACCATTAATCTTGGCCTACTGCTCGTACACATACACTGGCAGCCGTGTGATGTAGTGCTATTAGTTGCACATCTAACCGAAGCAACGTAAGCACATGGAAACAAGGTGCACTCCTGATCCCGATCCACTCTTAGCTACACTGGCCGTCAGCGCCGTCTGTTATGGAGTATTTTGAAGGGTACTGGACACTGCAGAGTATGCGTGTGAATGACTTAAGCCCCTGTCACACCGCGCCGGATTGAGGAAACGGATAGAATCCGAATACAGTCCGTTGATATTCGTCAAAGTCCTGTATCTGTCCGTTGATATCCGTCGCGGTCCGTTCCAAGTTTTGATACATTTCACGTCTGAATCACACCGGACTAGAATATTTTTGTCCGCCTCTGTCCATATGCTCAATCCGGTAAAGTGTGACAGGGCCATTACACTTTACAGCTACATATTCCGATGAAGCATCAAATTTTCAAAACCAAAACCTTCAGCTAGATTTGATTTTACACATCTACCTTAGATACTGGTGCACTTATTTAGTATTAAACATGTTTTGAAACATAGAAGGGTGAACTGACTTAATTTACTCAAACCTCTTATTGCATATTCCTGTGGTGTTGGAGTTCTGGTTGTGCTTGCCGAAATTAATTGTGCATTAATAGCTCAAAGTTTAACCATTCAACATCTTGTATTGCATTGATATATCAAACAGAACAGTTCCCAAATCAAAAAGGAAGTATTTATTAACATGTATGCATGCTTAAATAAATAAAGAAATTATTTGATGTCTTCAGAAATAACATTACAAATTTCCATCACAGATGTAACCAGTGGTGTCTGGATGCCACACAAATATTGTACACTAATTATTCAGTGAATAAAGCATGGCTGCGAATTACTTTTTTTTTCAATATAAGCACTACATATTTCTGTATATTATGCCATGATTAATATGCTTGTAAGTATGAACTTATTTAATTCTGCTTAGATTTTTATTAAGCAGACTGTGTGGTGTCCTAAACATGTGTTACATCTGAGCAACACATGTTATACTGCCATAAGACATAGCTTAAACATGGACTACACCTATATTTTTTATCGCATCAATTTATTTTTTACATAGATGTAAATGGGAGATTTCCAGCTTTCATTTGCAACCAAAACATGTTAAAAATTCAAATATTAGATTTTAACTCTCCATGTGACACTCCTGGCCAGTTTTCAGGAGAGTGACCCATATATATATATATATATATAATATTATTACTGTTGCATTCAAGCGATTATCAGTGATGTGATTAAACACATTCCTATCCATCTTAATCGTACATAATGAATTTAATAGAACCTGTCGCCATTGAAGCCAGTCTTTACATGCACACAAAAATTAATTTAGCGTATTTACACTTCAAATATCTCCAAAGTTAGCTATTTAACCCTTTAAGGACGAGGGCGCCTGTATGTGCCCGTGGGTTTTGCGTGCTTACAGTCCGGCTACACCTGAATGCACCTCCAATCGGGTAGCACTGTATTTCTACAAATTATCAGGAAAACACATCTAGAAAAGCAATTCATCTGCAGGTCCACCAGGGCTGTACACGTGTGGAACTTGCGGGCACACCCGAGCGCTCTCAACCTCAAAGGGTTAAAACAAAAGTTAATTCAAACTAAAGTAAGATAGATTGTAACGATTAACCTAATATATTTATCTTTATAAAATGACAAACTCAAAACGATCAGACTATGTAATTTTATTTATCTTCTCTCATCGTTCGCTAACCACAAAGCATGCTGCAGGTTTACCTCACGTACTGCGGAGTAACTCAAACACTACGCTTGAAAGCTACTCTCTATGCATCTCAACACAATGTGCTAATGTAACAGACCAGACGGGATGGCCGAATCAGTTAGAGCGTCCGTCTCCCGTGTTGGTAGATGGGGTCATGGGTTCGAACCCTGGTCGAGTCAAGCCAATGACTTTAAAATTGATACTTGTCGCTTCCTAGCCTGGCGCGCGGCATTATTAGGACAGGACAAGGACTGGTTGGCTCAGTGTCAGGATAATGTTACTGAGTTGGATATCAGGTCATGGTGCTGGCGGCCTGGTCTTCTGGTGGGGCAGCACTATAAAGTCGCCATGAGTGCGCACTGTCACAAGTCAGTGCCCGTCCTGATATGACCTTAGATGTTGCTAGGATGTAAAACAACAAACAAACAAACTAATGTAACATGTGAGACGTCAGTTCATCTGAAACTAACTGCTTCAAAGCCTCAGGGGTCAGTGACCTGGCTACCACTGTCAGACAATCACAAGACAATAGGACTGCGGTTCTTTGAATCGTCCCCCTCAAATAAACCTTTGTCGCTGAACATGCGCAGTAACCTGCTACCAACAGTGTTAGTTCTTGCCACTGCCTTCAGGGGGTAGTTTGGTGGTGGAAATCCTATATATTACCATTACCGCAAAGCATGCTGCTAGCCAATATGTGAATTCTTCGGCTGTCTGACGTTAGTTTGGTGGTGGAAATCATTTATGGTGGATACGAGGGCTATAGAAGACCGATGACAGAAATGATCACACAACCACTAGACTTTACCTAGAGAGCTCTGAGAGCCATCAGATGGGATGGCCCTATTAAGTTGCAGTCATTATGGTCTCTCACAAGCCAGTGTCCATCCTGATATGACCTTATGTCTTGCTAGGATGTAAGCCCCCAGTAAACAACAACTTAAAGCCATTGTATGAATTGTGGTTAATGATGACCACTGTTGCCACCAGGGGCCTTCAGGGTGTTGGAATAGTGTCATGAGTTGCTAATGAGGGAGCGGGACGTAGCTCAGGCAGTAGAGTGTCCACCTGTGAAGGTGTGGGTCATCCGATCGATCCTGCTCAGTGGACCCATTTGCAGTTTGTGCTATTTTCCGTTCCAACCAGTGGTCCACAATTGGTTCATCAAAGGCTGTGGTATGCACTGTCCTGTCTGTGTGAAAGTGCATCTAAAAGACCCCTTGCTGCTTATCGGGAAGAGTAGCCCATGTGGTGGCAGCTGGTTTTCTCCCAAAGAAATATGTCTGAATGACCACACGTGGGATGTCCAATAGCAGATGATGAAAATCTATGTGCTCTAGAGGCATCGTTAAATATAACAAGCTTGACTTTTTTTTAGTTGCTAATGAGCTGGCTGATCACTCTCCTCTCCTGGGCTAGTTAGTATAGTCCACGCACCTGAGCCACATGTAGGAAATTGTTACCTGGGCCCCAGGTCCCGACATCACATGGGCGTCTATGAAGATAACAAATTAGATCGGTGGTTTGGCGTTGTAGAATGGACTTTCATTGCAGCACTGGCTTACTATTTAAATGTTCTTTGAGGTGGCTGAATGAGTTGAGCCTCTGCCTCCCATTTTGGTTGGTCACAGGGTTTGAAACCTGGTCGAGTCAAACCAATGACTTAAGAATTGAAGCATGGTCGAGTCAAATCAATGACAAAAGAATTGATACTTGTCGCTACCTCCTAGCCTAGGATAGGGCGAGACCAATTCTACGCGCTTGGAATTTGCCCTGCTTAATCAACTAATGCGTCAAAAGAAAATGTGCATGGATAATTTTTTATTCCGCTTTCTGAATCTAGAAGTCACTCCTTCATCATAAGAGAGCAGCTAAAGGGAGCGACCATTCCCAGCCAGCAGCACAAAGACCAGAATAGAGCGCTGTCATTGTTGTAGACAAATGGTGGAGTGCGCATACAAATTCATATCAGCAATACAGGGTGCGGTGGCCAAATGGGTAGAGCGCGGCCCTCATGTGCGGGAGATTAGGAGTTTGGTTCCCAGTTGAGTCAAACGAATGACTTATAAAATTTATACTTGTCGCTTCCTAGCCAGGCGCTCGGCATTATTAGGACAGGGCAAGGACTGGTGTGCTCAGTGTCAGAATAATGTGACTGAGTGGGATACCAGGTCATGGTGCCGATGGCCTGGTTTCCCAGTGGGACAGCACTATAAAGTCACCATGAGTGCACACTGTCACAAGTTGGTACCCGTCCTGATATGACCTTAGATGTTGCTAGGGCTTAAAACAACAAACAAACAACCCAATTAAAGTGAATCAGTAACTGGAGTCTGAATTACAGCATTTGTATCGTAGTGTCTGCAAGTCTAATTCGCAAAACTTCTAGATAGTGCGAACTGTTGTGCCTGACTTGTGGACTGCCTCTGGCCCACTACCAGGGTCTGTGTAATGCCTACTGGTAAAAATGGGCCTCACTCCGAGGTAGTGCTAGTGATGCATATAGGAGGAACACCATTCCGCCACTCTCCTTATACTACTGCCTGTGCAGCAGACCATTAACACAGCATGACAAAGCTGCTGTTTATGACTACCTGTGCAACAGACCGTTAACAAGGCATTGCAGATCGGCTGTTTATGACTACCTGTGCAGCAGACCATTAAGAAGGCATTGCAGAGCCACTGTTTATGACTACATGTGCAGCGGACCATTAAGAAGGCATTGCAGAGCCGCTGTTTATGACTACATGTGCAATGGACCATTACGAAGGCATTGCAGAGCCACTGTTTATGACTACCTGTGCAGCAGACCATTAAGAAGGCATTGCAGAGCGGCTGTTTATGACTACGTGTGCAGCAGACCATAAAGAAGGCATTGCAGAGCAGCTGTTTATGACTACTTGTGCAACAGATCATTAAGAAGGCCTTGCAGAGTGGCTGTTTATGACTACATGTGCAACAGACCATTAACAAGGCATTGCAGAGTGGCTGTTTATGACTACCTGTGCAACAGACCATTAACAAAGCATTGCAGGGCGGCTGTTTATGACTACTTGTGCAACACACCATTAACAACGCATAGCAGAGTGGCTGTTTATGACTACTTGTGCAACAGACCATTAACAAGACATTACAGAGTGGCTGTTTATGACTACCTGTGCAACAGACCATTAACAAGGCATTACAGAGCAGCTGAATATGACTACCTGTGCAACAGATCATTAACAAAGCATTATGGGCGCAGCTGTTTATGACTATGATCGATCTGTGCAGTGCCGTATGTACCTATCAGAAATGAAAGATCTCCACAATTTCGCGGATTTCCAGGGTTTTCAATCCCGCAGCACGATTAACATATAGGCTCTGTTTTGCACTGCAGCCCATCAGTGTATACTAATATGTAGTGCAGACACCGCAGCACTATCAGTATGTAGGCCTACTACTACTCATGCTTCAAACGGCGCAGCACTATCAGCATGTACAAACCACCCACTCGTCGTGGTCACCAGTTTGTAGAATCTAATACTCAGATATGTGGCTGTGTATGTAGGCTAAGCGGAAAACAATACAGACAAAGACAGGGAAGAGAGTAAAATATATAGAAGAAGAGAGAGTCCAGCCCTCTGGTTTATTGCTTATATAGGTACATGGGTTCATTCTAAAGTATCACCCGCACCTCCTTCCACCAATGCAAATCGAGCATTCCTGCTCTCACCAATAGGAATCCAGCATTCCTGGTCTCTATGGATACTAGTGGTAGCTGTATGGCCCCATGTCCACCACCAACCTTGACCTTTTGAGTGTGGTGACCCCTACCCCAGCAGAAGGGGTAGGCCCTGAGTGCAATCACACCCAGACCTGCCAGCACCACTATGTCTATTTACATCCCACTCAGGCACCACCAACCCATACATATATATAGCCTTAACTGCGACGCCACTAGCAGTGACCGGAGTACAGTTAGCAATGGTCACCGCAGCGAGAAACAGCCAGAAAATACTGCCTTGTCTCAGTTATTTATACAGTAAAACATCTCTAAATTGACCGACCATTGGACCGACTTTAAATGGTCCATTTAGGGAGGTGGTCGGTTTAGGGAGTTTTTAAAAATTGTAACACTGGTATTGTATGGGCCATGGTTTGGGACCCAAATAAAGCTATCGATATAGGGGGCTGAACGATCTGTGGAGGTGGTCTGTTAGAGAGGTTTTACTGTAAAATTGAACCAAGCGCAGCGTGCACAGGAGGAGAGACAAAGCAGCCATAATTGCGAAAGCGGTAGAATATTGCCACTACACCATAACCCAGCGCCCCACTAAGTGACATTATTCAGGCACTGAACCAGGCAACTAATCCAAAGATACTTGCAAAATTATAATGTTTTTTTGTTGGTTTACATCATAGCAACATCTAAGGTCATATCAGGATGGGTACCAACTTGTGACAGGGCGCACTCATTGTGACTTTATAGTTCTGCCCCATTGGGAAATGAAGCTGCTGGTGCCATGACCCGATATCCCATTCAGTCACAGTCCTTGCCCTATCCTATTAATGCCGAGTGCCAGGCTAGGAAGCGACAAGTATACATTTTAAGGTCATTGCTTTGGCACGACCGGAAATCGAACTTCCGCCCGCGACGCCGGCGCTCTACTGATTAGGCCACCGCACTCGGTTTAAGAACCTGTCTTGTCAAACAAATGCATAAAGAAAGCTGTCCTGCATTGAGGCATCAAGGGGACCCCCCACCCGCCCCGGTGCCTCCTAGTCTGCCCCCCCCCCCCACCCGCACCTCGTATCATGCAGACATTTGGGCTTGCTAATCGGGTCTTGGAAGCTGGAAGCCTCACCCTCACCCTCACCCTCACCCTCACCCTCACCCTCACCCTCACCCTCACCCTCACCCCCTCTGTCGGCCCGTTCTATAAATACCTACAGCTTCTTTGAGGTGGGGCTGACATTGGGGCAATGAGTTCATGTGATGAGGTCAATAGCAATGGTGTTCGCCTGTCGCACCAGGTTCGGGGGTGAAAAGGGTTTTGGGTAATAATAACCTATGGACCTTGGAGAAGCCCTTTTTCTTCTTTTCTTTGTTTCTTTTTTTTCTGCTCTCGGGAAGGACGTCTGTGTGATAGTAATACTAGCTACTCCAAACAGACTGCCATCAGTGACTCAGCCAGGCTGTGTGAAACCTGGCAGGAGTTGGCACTGAACCCCCATGTCTTTTGTGTGGCAGTGATTGGCGTGTTGCTAAAAATATCTACCAATAGCAGAAGAGAATACAGTTTGAGCCTCATTTTGAGACCAAACATGTTGAGATACATGTGATAGAAGTGAGGGAAAATTCAAAAGGAAAAGTTGAAGACTGGATTTCACAGTGACAAAGACACAAATTCCAGATTCAACACCTATCAAATTGAAGAGCAAGATTTTTGCTATTAAACCAGCATTTAAAAAAGTAAATTCATTCACGGCATGCAAATCAAGAAGCTGAAGAAGTGAGACCGATTTGGCAAGCGGTGAGCTGAAAACACTATTTCAAATGCCCCAAAGTGGATGATGTTGCTGTAACTGATTCCTACTACATAATAATGTTCTGTCTGTGAAGCCCCAGTCAGACCTCACCGGATTGAGGAAAGGGACAGAAACCGCACACTGTCCGGTTTATATACGGTACCCATCCGGCGTGTCCGTTCTATATCCCTCACGACATTACACCGGACACCGCCGGACTGACGTGTATGGTTGATGTCCGGTTTACGTCCGTTTTGTCCGTTTCATGTCCAGTACCCCTCTGTTACGTCTCCGGTTTGCTTCCTGCAGAGTCCGTTGATGGTGTTGGGGGAATTCAGTCTGGAGGCTGCACACACCACTCACCACACACCACACACCACACACCATACACCCCACACACCACTCACCACTCACCACACCCCCACACACACCACACCCCCACACACCACACACACCACTCACCACACACACCGCACACCACCCACTCCACACCACACACACCGCTCACCACACACCACACAGTAACAGTCCGATGGCTATTCGTAATATGTTCGGTCCGTCTGTTTGACATTCGGTTGTCGTCCGGTTATTGTCCGTTGGATATTCGTTAATGTACGGTCCTTGTCCGTTTAGCGTCCGTTTCATCCGGCAGCTGTTGCAACAGTTTGACACATTTAGAAAAACGTTGAAACAGAACACCACCGGACTAGACAATTCTTTGTCCGGTGGTGTCCGGTACTCAGTCCGGTAAGGTCTGACTGGGCCTTTAGCAGTGAATGCTGTTTGTCATGTGGAGTGTTTTGAAGACATTGTGGAGGCATACAACCAAATTACATGTGTCGTGAATGGTAGTTGGAACACAATTTTAGTGTTCACTTGTCTAAATGCGTGCAAGTTATAGATAGATACATACAGTTCTGCTGATTCTAGTGATACCAAATTTATCTCTGTATCTTAATTAGAAGCTAAGATTTGCCATTTTGAAATTTCATTGAAAATGTTACTTTTATTGTTAGGCACTGTTAACTTTACGACAGGGCCAATTTGATATTTTAACTTTTTTAGAAGTGGTATATCGGTGTTAATTATTAGTTTTTCTTTCCCCCCCCCCCAAATCAATGCAATCTATATGATATATGAAATTTGATTATGTCCTTAGTTTGGGTTTCCAAGTATCTGCACATGTTCAATGGCTTTGTGAATTTGATAATGTGGCCAATTTTGTTTTGGGATGAGAAAAGCCCTCAAAATTATATCTAAAAATACTCATAACTTTTGAACAAATTATCACATCAATATAAATGTTATACCACTGAAATCAGTGTATAAAGTTCTATCTGATTATCACAAAAGTGAAATGCAAACATACGTTTCAAAATTCAGTTTGGAGTACCCAGTAATATAACCCATATGTGTGTACCTCGACTTATCCGCGCGTCATATTTCGTACCAGCGTAAGGAAAGCTGGAATATGTGCTGGAATATACCATATTCTCGCGGGTTAAAGTCCAGGGGCCGTATGCACGAATCGGGGTTAGGGCCGTAACCGCGACTAGGCTAGCTCCACAGGCTAAATGTCAGTAATTGCATACCGATTTCTCACATTTAGCCGTGTGGAGCTAGCCTAGCCGCGGCTACGGCCCTAACCCTGATTCGTGCATACGGCCCCTGGGCGTTTAAATTGGCAATATGTATATTAAGTCCTGTATGACAAGCGTTTACCCCAGTGCTATTCTTGGGCTCGGTAACCACTTTGACTCACCACTTTCTCCTTCCTGTCTGTTTTAGGTGAGTTCCTATAGCGCCTAACCTGTATTAGCCGGTTACCAAGTGGTGTCATTGTTGTGATGCTGAAGGTAGGTCAAGTGTTTATGGAGTTTTTACTTTTATGAAGTTACCCTGATTGAGATTCAAGTTAAATAATCTCCCCTCCCCTCCCCTCCCCTCCCCTCCCCTCCCTATCCCTCTCCCTCTCACTCTCCCTCTCCCCCTCCCCTCCCCTCCCCTCCCTCTCCCTCTCCCTCTCCCCCTACCCTCCCCCTCTTTACCCTATTTCCCTTCTCCCCCCATGTTCACCTTCGATACTGCGGCATTGGTTAATGACTCGATGCCTCAGAAGGAATATGCTTATGCAGTAAATAAGTACTTGATGTCTCATAGTAGGAATATGCTGATGCAGTGATTAATGACTTGATGCCTCATAAGAATATGCTGATGCAGTCATTAATGACTTGATGCCTCATGAATATGATGATGCAGTCATTAATGACTTGATGTATCATAGAAGGGATATGCTGGTGCAGTTATTAATGACTTGCTGCCTCATAGAAGGAATATGTTTACGCAGTCATTAATGACTTGATGCTTCATAGAAGGAATATTCTGGTACAGTTATTTATGACTTCATGCCTCATAGGAATATGTTGATGTAGTCATTAGTGAATTGATGCCTCATAGAAGGAATATGTTGATCCAGTCATTAATGAATTGATGCCTCATAGGAATATGTTGATGCAGTAATTAATGACTTGATGGCTCATAGAGGGAATATGCTGATGCAGTTATTAATGACTTCATGCTTCATATGAATATGATGATTCAGTCATTAATGACTTGATGCCTCATATGAATATGCTGATGCAGTAATTAATGACTTTATGCCTGATAGAAGGATTATGCTGATGCAGTAATTAATGACTTAATGCCTCATAGAAGGAATATGCTGATGCAGTCATTAATGACTTGATGCCTCATAGATGGAATATGCTGATGCAGTAATTAATGACTTGATGCCTCATAGAAGGAATATGCTTCCCCCTCGCCATTCCCCTCTCCTCTCCTTCCACTCCTTCCACTCCTTCGTTCCCTCACCCTTCTCCTTCCTCGTTCCGACCAGACGGGATGGCCGAATGAGTTAGAGCGTCCGTCTCCCGTGTTGGTAGATCGTGGGGTCATGGGTTCGAACCCTGTTCAAGCCAAACTAATGACTGAAGTGCCTGTCACACCTTACCGGATTGAGCAACGGACATAACCGGTCAAAGAATTCACTAGTCCGGTGGTGTTCGGTATCAAAATGTGTCGAAATGTTGCGGTTTCAACGGATAAGGAACATACATTAATGAATAGCCACCGGACGATAACCGGACGACACCGGATAACAACGGACAAGCAACAGTCAACCGATGGACGAAAACCGAATGTCAAACAGATGGACCGAACATCAACCGGACACATACCAGACTGTTAACGGATGCACCGAAAACATATTAAAAAAATGTTGGACCGAATTCCCGCAACACCGTCAACGGACTCTACAGGAAGCAAACCGGAGATGTAATGGATGGGTACCGGACATGAAACCGACTAAACCGACTTAAAACAGACACCAACCATACACGTCAGTCCGGCGGTGTCCGGTACAAGTTTTGTGCATGTTCAAAACTTGACACCGGACAGAAAACGGACACGCCGGATGCGTACCATATATAAAACGGACATTGACGTATTTCACCGAACAGTGCCCGTTTTCTGTCCGGTACCTCAATCCGGTATGGTGTGACTGAGCCTTTAAAAATTGATACTTGTCGCTTCCTAGCCTGGCGCTCGGCATTATTAGGATAGGACAAAGACTGGTTGGCTCAGTCTCAGGATAATGTGACTGAGTGGGTTATCAGGTCATGGTGCTGGCGGCCTGGTCTTCCAGTGGGGCAGCACTATAAAGTCACCATGACTGCGCACTGTCACAAGTCGGTACCCGTCCTGATATGACCTTAGATGTTGCTAGGACATAAAACAACAAACAAACAACAAACAAACAACAACCTTCATCCTTCCTCCTCCCTCCTCGCATTTCTCCTCCCTCCTCCTGCACCGGACGCAGTGGCTGAATCGGTAGAGCACATGCTTCCCATGCGTAAGGTCGGGAGTTCGAATCCCAGCCGAGTCAAACCAATGACTTATCAAATTGATACTTGTCACTACCTAGCTTGGCGCTTGGCATTAATAGGATAGCGCAAGTACTGGTTAGCTCACTATCAGGATAATGTGACCCTCAGTGGGATGTCGGGTTATGCTGCTGGTGGCCTGGTCTCCCAGTGGTGTTGCCATGAGTGCGCACTGTCACAAGTCGGTACCTGTCCTGATATGACCTTAGATGCTGCTAGGACATTAAACCCCAACAATCAAAAGTAGTGTAGTAGGTTTCGAACCCTACTACACTACTAGTACTAAGAAACAAATCCATCTCCCACCCACCCCTTTTTAAGGAGGACCAAACACTGGTACCACGTGAGTGTGCAGGGTGGGGGGGGGGGGGTGCCAGTGACCATGTTTTGGTTGGAACCCGGCGTAATGTAAATGAGTGTTTTTTGGGAGTTTTCAGTCACATTGGTGCGCTGAAGGCTGCAAATCTGCAGCACTGAATGGGCACCGCTGAAAGCAGTCCCATGTGGTCGGAGTTGGCTTCCGATGGGTAGTGATCAGTGGAATTGGGGGTGTGGGGGGGGAGGGAGGAAAAAGGCAGCCTAAGGAGCCCAACCACAGTCCTCTGAGAGGGCCGGGAGAGGCTGGGTGGTTTGTGTAGTTTTACGCCCCAGTAAGACCGTAGGCCATACCAGGACTAGCACCGACTTGTGACAGTGCGCACTCATGGTGACTTTATAGTGCTGCCCCACTGGGAAATCAGGCCACCGGCACCATGACCTGATGTCCCACACAGTCACATTATCCTGACACTGTGCGCCCAGTCCCTGTCCTGATCTCATAACGCCAAGCGCCAAGCAGCAACAGGTACCTATTTTATAAGTCATTGGTTTGACTCGACCAGGATCCAAACTTCAGTCCCTCCAGATTCACCGGTATGCACAGTAAGTCCGGCCAAGGCCAGAGGAAGAAGTGAAGTGAGGATGGGATTAGTTAGGCAGTGGGTGGGGTTACCTGTTAGTTGTTAGTGAAAATTAGTGGTTAGTTGGTAGTGGTGTCAAGTCAGCTATGGCGATGAGGTTGGGCCTGCTAGTCCTCGGTGTCATGGTCTGGGCGACCGACAGTGTTGATGATGTCTGCGTTCTGGTGGTAGAAGCGAGCAAGTGCGTTCCAGGATGACTTGGAAATCCTGGAGAGGATAGCCAGAGCGGCCCTATTGTCGCTGAGTTGGCGGTCAGCATCCTCCATGAAGTCACTGATGGCAGATCTGTCGACGGCGCCACATGAGGCGAGTACGTGGGCCACATTGAAGATCTTAGTGCCGCAGGGACAGCGCTGGAGGTTGGGGACATCAATCCAACGGTGGTAGCCAGTCCTGAAGCGGTTCACAGCGACTTGGGTAGAAGCAGGAAGGCCGACTGGATGGAGGATGTTCGTTCTGACCAGGGTGTACCAGAGCCAGCTTATTGAATAAGGGTTCCATATTTGTTCCTTCTGTGTGGCTTGTTCCCAGAGTTTGGTGATGGCTCAAGAAACGGCGGCGGTCAGTTTGGTGATGGATGGAAGGATGGCTGTCTCCACATCTGCTCGGTTGGCACCGGCTAGAGCGGCACAGTCGACCTGGTCATTACCATACAGTCCTCTATGCGAGGGGATCCATAGCAGGACTGTGTTGAGGTGTGCCTGATGTCTTCATCAAGATTATAATCTGGATCGCGTTGGCAAGGGAGTGTCGGGCATTTGGGCGGGCGATCTCTTTGATGGCATTTAGAGAGTCGGTAATGATGATGGCACTTGAGTTGTGGAGGTCTTCGAGGGCCAAGTGAATGGCGGCGAGCTTGGTATCGAGAGTGGAAGCAAAGTCTGGCACCCTGGTGGTGTTCTTTGTGTTGGAGAAGGGGATGAAGATTCCGGCTCCGGCTCTACCTGATGTTGGGTTAAGGGAGCCATCGGTGTAGACCGTCTTTGCAAGGGGAAAGTCCACCTTCGCCTGAGTTATGGCCTCGAGAGCCAGGGAGTGGAGTTCTGGGGTGGTGTAAGCCGCCTTGGCAGCAACTAGGTTGGTGGTTCGGGTTTCCACTGGGATGGCTCAGGGTGGAGTCTGCAATGTGGAGTCCATGGGAGTCCTTGACGGTGGTGGTGGCATCCTTGAGGCGGTAGGAGATGTGAGGGTGACCGCGGGTCCCATCTCGGAGGTAGGCCGCGGCTCTGCGAATTGTTGGTGAATGGCCTGAGGAGAGGGTTCTTGTGAGGCGGGTGGTAAGAAGTTGTTTGCCTCGGAGGTGGAGGGGAGGGAGGCCGGATTCAAGGAGGTCCTGGTGGTGCTGGGAACATGGAGGACAAGCCTGGCAGCCTGGTGTTGGATGTTCTCAAGTTTCCGGAACTCGTTCAGGAAGATCTTTTTCTTGGGTAGTCGAGTTTGGGGGTTGTCAAGCCCGAGGGCTGTGAGAGCGAGCATGGGCATGGCGTAGTCGAAGAGGGAGCGGGCTGCCTGGCGGTAGAACAGTGCGAGTACACCGTCCGGTGCGCCCCAGGAGAAGCCGGAGATCCTCTTCATGAGGAGGAGTCTGTTGGTCATTCTGGTGGCCAGGTGGCGGAAGAGGGCTCTCATGTTCAGGTCTCGGTCTAGACGGATACCTAGGTAGTCAAAGGTGAAGACCCATTCGATGGGGGATCCATCTAGGTAGAGGGGGTGAAGTGGTTGACCTCTTGGTCTTGGTGGGGGAGATTTTTAGTCCAAGGTCCCAGCAGGCATTTCTTACCAGGTGGAGCACCTGCTCAGCGAGATCCTGTGCGTTGATTGCATGGGAGCAGGTGATGGCAATGTCATCTGCGTAGCAGACTATGGTTGTGTCTCTCGGGTGGCTAGGTCTTGTTTAAGCCTCCTCACGAGAGATGCCATCACTGCATTGAAGAGGGGGCTGAGCACCGCACCCTGGGGGATGACATTTTTTAGTTGGAGGTAGGACACGTACCCTGGCTCGCCTGTTCTGGAGGTAATTTCGGACGTACGCAAGAGGCCAGCCATTGATGTCAGTACCACGTTGTGGTCGAGGCAAAGGAAGATGGTTGCTGTCTCGTGTCCATTACTGAGGCCATAGGAAATGCTCTCAATAAGGGTGGCGACGGCATGCTGGGTGCCTCGTCCTCCTTGGTAACCGATGACCTCCTCTGGTAGGCCAGTGGTGGGGTCTTCTGTGACCATCTGGAGACGGGCGAGGGCGATTCTTTCGCTAACTTTCCCGAGGGATTGGAGAAGGGAGATGGGTCTGACTTCGCCCGGGGTTTTCTTGGGGATGGGGATGATATCAGTATCCTTCCAAGATTGGGGTATGTCCGCGTTGTAGAAGATATTGTCGAGGAGGGGGAGGAGAGTTTCCCTGTTAGTGGCAGATAACTTTGTCCATGCAGTGTTAGGGACTCCATCGGCTCCCTGGGTTGTCTTCTTTGTGGTGTTGCCTAGGGCTCGGTCAAGCTCAGCCCTGGTCAGGTGGGTGTCAAGATTATGGGTGGATGGTGTGGCTGTTGATATGTCTATGAGGTCGGCTCTCCAGGTGGAGTTCCTGGTGAGCGCTTGTTGGTGGGCATAAGGGAGGTTGATTGCAGGGTCTGTTCTGTCCGTGAACATTTTGTTGTGTTCTGCTGCAATTTGGCCATGTGTGGGTAGAGTGGGGGGGGGGGGGGGGGAGTCTCCCCTGGATGCTGTTCAGTTTGCGCCAGAGTTGTCTGGAGGTGGTGTGAGAGTTTATTTTGGTACACCAGAGTTTCCAATTCGTGTTGGTCTGAGTATAGTGTTGTGAGCTCCCAGGAAGCTGCGGCTGCAAGGCAGGAGTCCGTGATGCAGAGATCGATTGGTGTGCTTGCTCTGTAGGTAGGCGAGCCATCGTTGAGGATAGAATGGGATGTTGAGTCGAGGATCTCTGCTAGGAGGGCACAGTCTCGAGGGGAATCGATGTTGTTGCGTCCCCAGGAGGAGTGGTGGGTGTTAAAGTCTGCCATGACAACTTGGTGGTCTGTGCCGTTGCTGAGGGCCCGGAAGATATCGTTTAGAGTATAAGTAGTGTTGACAGGGTTGTAAATGTTGTATACATCCATTACAGAGTGTGCTAGGTGGAGACATATGCGAAGGGTGTCAGCATGAGGGTTGGATCTGTTGGGTGGGATCTTGGTGGAGTGGATGTGGTTGCTTACGAATGTGGTGGTTCCTCGTGAGGGTTTGCCTGCTGCTGCGCGTCTTACTGCAGGGATGTGGTATGTGGTGTAGCCTTTGATATGGGGTGGATTGATGAGGAAGGTTTCTTGGAGAAGTGTGACATCAATTTTCTCTCTTTTTAAGGTGTTGCCAAGAATCTTGGATTTCAGTCCAGCACAGTTCCAGGAGAGAATGTTTAAGGAGTTGTTAGTGGAACGGGGATGGGAGTGTGGGCTGGTGGTGGCATTATTGTGTACCTCCATTTTGAGCTGTCAGGGCGGCACAAAAAGAAGCTGGCAGGTCTTTTGGGACATTCGGAAGGAGGTGCTGGATGTTGGAGTCGACTTGGAGCCAGTTAATTAAGCCAAAGGCTAGGGCCTCAACAGAGATTCTAGGTGTTATGGTGGAAAGTGATGCATTAAGAATGCGGAGGAATATCGGGGTCGGATTTGGGTCGGAGGCAGGGGGGTCGCATGGGGTGGAGGGGAAGGTGGTTTGGGTGAAGGAGTCAGCAGTGTCTACAGTTTGAGTGGAGATGGATCTGGTCTGTGGGTGGGAGGAGGAGGGGTGGCAGATCTTGGGTTTGGGGGCGTGAGGTTGAGGGAGAGGAGTGAGGGGGGCAGGGCTGGCGTGGAGGACTAAATGAGTGTGTAATGAGTCTGACAGGGAGGTGGGGGGAGGCTGAGGAGGTGGGGGGAGGGTGAGGGTTAGTGCAGCTGCACTTGGCCCGCATCGAACCAACACACACACGCGCACACACATAGACCCCATTTCCGTGATGGGTCTGGCCCCAGTGAGCCACCCACTCAGGTTAAGGCCACACACCCAACTACTTAATCTGTCCTCAGGGAGACAGGCCTACACAGACCTCCGCAGGCCTACACAGGCCTACTCAGGCTTATGCAGGCCTACCCATCCTGATATGACCTTAGATGTTGCCAGGACGTAAAATTCCAACAACCAACCAACTTTAAGACACCATACGTAAGTTAGCAATTCACCGTCCCAAACTTGCTGCCTGCTGCGCCTATTGTTAGTTCCCTCACTGAAGCAATCGGTGTTGAACACAGCGCTCTGAACTTTAGCCAAATGAGACTTGTTACTGCGCTCTATCGATTCAGCGACCACGTCTGGTCTCCAGTTCAGTGACCTAATTAGGCAT
This sequence comes from Branchipolynoe longqiensis, assembly GCA_030323885.1. NCBI lineage: Eukaryota > Metazoa > Annelida > Polychaeta > Phyllodocida > Polynoidae > Branchipolynoe > Branchipolynoe longqiensis. The sequence continues at coordinate 87,806,403 of CM059195.1, read as the reverse complement.
CAGAACGAGGTTGTGTATTTGTCGGGTATTGGAAATGGCAGTAAGACACTGCTGTGTGCTGATATGTATGAACTACAACAGAAATTATAGAGTAAAATTTGAAGATATTTTCACTTTTTAAACTATCATATTCATTTTTGCAAAAGTTTTGTCTGTCTATTGGTCAATTTTCATGAAGATTGAGTGATGATCAGATGCATTTCAGTAGGGGATGTCAACAAAGTCACTCACCTTGGCTGCCAATCTTTTCTTAATTTCAAAATTGCATAACTTTCTTAATATATATATATTAAAAAAATATATTTGAACCCTTTTAAAGCTTTTATTAATTTGTAATTACTAAAACTAGTTGTTTAACTGTGTTACACAGAGAACTATGCTGACAGTGCTGCATGGTACATGATACCACCATACCATCCTGATATGACCTTAGATGTTGCTAGGACATAAAACAACAAACACGCTGATACCACCATAACTATGGAGACTTTAAGTTGACAGTCACATTGTAGTTAAAGAATGGGAATATCACCATGGTCACTCAATCTTCGTGAAAATTGGCCAATAGATAAAAAAACAGATATGCAAAGATGAATATGGTAGTTTAAAAACTGAAAACCCTCAAATTTGAGTCATTTTGAGAGGTATTGGTTGACGAAAAAGTATTCGCATCACTTTTCATACAGCAGCGCCTCGCAGATGCGTATGTGGCCTCGGTATTGTTTCAACATGGCTGCGGCGTGAATACCGTCAATTGGGGTGGGTGGAGAGGGGTGGGTCAGTGGTTGTGTTGGTGGGTGGGGCTTTTTGGCCCGTCAGAGACTCTCCAAGCAGAGCTTGGGTGGGAGATGTATCTCTGCGCTGCACATGCGCATATGTGATATGATTGAGCCTCTGAGGTACCTGACTCGACAGGGTGGCTGGGTGGTTGAAGCGACAGCTTCTCAGATGTAAGGGTTGCCCGAATGAGTTTTTATTGGTTTTTTGTTGGTACATTAGTTAAATAAGCAGGGGAAATTTCAATCACAGACGATTGGTCTTCCTCGGGATGGCTGAATAAGTTCAGCATCCGTCTCCAGTTTTGGGATGTCGGCGGATCCGAACCTATGGGTTCATGGGTTCGAACCCTGTTCGAGTCAAACCAATGACTTACAAATTTATACTTGTCGCTTTCTAGCCAGGCACTTGGCATTATTAGGATATGGCTAGGACTGGTTTGCTCAGTGTCAGGATAATGTGACTGAGTGGGATATTGGGTCATGGTGCTGGTGGCCTGGCCTCCCAATAAGTCATTGGTTTGACTCGACCATGGTTCAAACCCACGATCCCACGATCTACCAACATGGAGACGGATGCTCTGACTCATTCGGCCATCGTGTGTGGTAGATGAACAACAAGCGACAACCAAAAGTAGTCAGTTTCTGCAGGTGTGTGAGCTTTAAGCGAAATGAAATCATTTAATCTCCCTCCTCTATCTAGTTTACACGGGTTCCAGGTGACAGTTGCTAATGCCATGTTTATTTGTTATTTTACATCCTAGCCACATCTAAGGTCATCAGTGAGTTCGAATCCCACGACCTACCAAAACGGGAGACGGATGCTCAATTATTCAGCCATACCGCACCAGTTGAGTGCCCAACTCCCTGTTTGCCAGGTCTTGTGATTTGAACGCTGGTTCATCAGTGACTGAAACCAATGACCTACTAAAATGAGGTCAATTATAATGACTCCTTGGTGAATATACCAGACGCGGGGGCCAAATTGGTAGAGTGCATGTTTCCCGTTCGCGAGGTCGGGAGTTCGAATCCCAGCGGCGTCAAACCAATGACGTGTCAACTTTATACCTGTCGCTACCTACCCTGGCCCTCTGCATTAATAATGAATAAGGGTTCCCGCGGATTCTTAAAAAGTCTTAAAAAGTCTTAAATTGATCAATCAATTTCCAAGGCTTTGAGAAGTCTTAAATATGGTAACTTTTCAGTGATAGGTCTTTAAAGCGTAGTTGCTGATTTAAAACTGCCAGATGTATGTTTCTTTTCACCTATAAATTTTCAAATAAACGATTGATTGTACAAGCTTGTCGCAGACCCATTATATCAGACTAGACTGGCCAACAAAGTGATCGTCCACATAAAGATCCAGATCCATAGATTGCATCACCTCACTCATTTCTGTTAATATTTAATTAAATATATTATATAGGACAAGGACTGGTTAGCACAGTGTCAGGATAATGTGACTGTGTGGGGGATCAGGTCATGATGCCAGTGGCCTGTTATCCCAGTGGGGCAGCACTATAAAGTCGCCATGAGTGTGCACTGTCACAAGTCGGTACCCATCCTGATATGACGGTAGATGTTGCAAGGATGTAAAACAACAACAAACAAGCAAACAAACAAACAGTTAGCACAGTCAGGATAATGTGACTGTATGGAGTATCAGGTCATGGTACCAGTGCCCTGGTCTCCCAGTGGGGCAGTACTATAAAGTCGCCATGAGTGTGCACTGTCACAAGTCGGTACCTGTCGTGATATGACCTTAGATGTTGCTAGGACGTACAACAACAAACAAACAAAACATCCTGGTGAATTTAAAACCTGATGTAAGATAGCGGGTTGAAGCGCCTTATCTATGTCAAGTGGCGTTATCTTCATAATTCTTTTAACGCAGTTATCACAAATGACTCATGCATTTTGGATCCATTTCTTATCTCACCTTGTTGGAAGTATGCTGTTAGCAATCGGACAGGATGGATGAGCCATATGGTGTTCGCCACTTGTGTGGAAGGACGTGGGTTCAATCCCGCGTTCAGTTAAAGCTAAGCCGGACCCAGACTATAATACTATAATACAGAACTCATGGCAACAGGCTGACTGACGCCTCGCCTCACCTTGCCGCTTGGTCTTCAAACCACAATTTGTCCCTCTACTATCTCAGAACGTATAAGGAAAATCACCCTACACCCTATTCATCCTTAAATATAGACCAGATGGGATGGCCGAATTAGTTGAGTGTCCGTCTCCTGTTTTGTGAGTTCGAACCCTGGTCGAGTCAAACCAATGACTTAAAAGTTAATACTTGTCGCTTCCTAGCCTGGCACTCGGCATTAATAGGATAGGGCAAGGACTGGTTAGCTCAGTGTCAGGATTGTGACTGAGTGCGATATCAGGTCATGGTGCTGGTGGCCTGGTCTCCCACTGGGGCAGCACTATAGGCAAGGGAATGGAATACACTAGGAGTAGAAGAAAGAAGTACAGGGACAATAGAAACATATAAAACATTAATCAAAATAGAGCTAAATGCACTGCTAGACTAATGACAACAACAAATAAAATGAATTAAAAAAGAAAAAGAAAGATAGATAAATAAATAAATAGAAAATACACTGATAATTCAAGCAAAGTTTTACATACAAAGGTAAGCTTTAAACTTAAAACCAAAACCTAATGACCACTAACACAGCACGGTGAAGCCATTCAGAGAAATTAACTATTGGTAGCCAAACAATTATCCGATGGTAGAACGAACAAACTCACAGAGGTTTGGGGGATGTGGGAGAATGCTTACAAACAGAGAAAGAATGCATGCAGTAGTTAGCTACGCAACAACTGAAAGTGATAAAAAGAAGGGGAGTCACAAGACTATTACTGTCTAGCGGCGAAAACAAATCATTAGGCTTAACCGTTATGGGCAACATAAATACACCCATCACAACAACAACAACAAAAAATGTATGCACACTGTCACAAGTCGGTACCCATCCTGATATGATGTTAGATGTTGCTAGGACGTAAAACAACAACAACCAAACCATTCTTATATTAGTTCTTTCTGAACATTCAGAACATACAAATAACTATTTGGTTAGAAATAGCATATGCCCTAGTCGCTCTAAGCAGTTCTATGACATTTGCCACATAAAATTCGCCAACTGATAATTGCCAACTGAGAATTTCCACTTTCCCAGCTGGGTCTTTTGCCAACCAAATATACACATACACTAACACACACATGCACCCACACACCCTGGCACACACTCTGACACATACACATGCACATACACATGCAGACACATACATACACTTTGGCACACAACGGTATAATCTGTTAACATAGGTATAAGTCCTGGCTGGCAAAACGTCTCGGGCGGGAAAATGTTGGGTGGCAGTTATCGACTGGCAAATAGCGGGTGACAAATCGTAGGTGGCAAATGTGGTGACAGCGCACTAAACCGTGGTTTTACATAATTTCAAATTCAAATAGCTAAAACCAGCTGAGTTAGTGATTGACAGGTCAGTCACCATAACAACTGTCCACTCCGTGTTTATAAACAACCACTAGGTGGTCAGAAACCACGTGGTGCCACTCAGTAAGGGTCCTCATTGGTGCGCACAGAAGAGGGCCATAAACACCAACACTGGAGGTAGCACCACGTGACCTCAAATCGGATACTTGCTCAATACCTCCTCAAATCGGGACCGGGCGCGAAGGCCTAATTGGTAGAGTCCGGGCCTCGCGTGCGGAAGGTTGGGAGTTTGGTTCCCAGTCGAGTCAAACTAATCACTTTTAAATTGATACTTGTCGCTTCCTGGCCTGGCACACAGCATTAATAGGATAGGACAAAGCCTGGTTAGCTCAGTGTCAGGATAATATGACAGTGGGATATCGGGTTATGGTGATGCAGCCTGATTTCCCAGTACGGCAGCACTATAAAAGTTGCCATGAGCGCACACTTGTCACAAGTCGGTGCCAGTCCTGATATGGCGTTAGATGTTGCCAGGACGTAAAACTCCAACAACCAACCTACATCAAATCGGACACTTGCTCCATATATTGTATATTTGATTGTAAGCTCCTACATTCTGTCTAAAAGCGATCGTTGAATAATAAATATTGTGACAGAATAAAATCACTGTGAATATGGCCTTTGCTGCCGACATCACCGTAAAACCACCATCAACCAATCAAGCAACCTTAGGAAATCCCAATCTTTCAAATGTAATTCCTCGTGACTCTGATTTTTTTTCTTGAAGATTTATACTGCCTGTCATGGATAAGTCTGAATAGACTTGTTTTCACCATTAGACAGTTTGTCGATAGAAAGCCCGAGCCTACACTTTTACCGACCCAAGGGATTTTTAACCTCCCACACCACATAGACATGGTATGAGAGCAACAAGCCTTTGATGACGCTGTAAGTTATACACAGCGGTGGAAATCCAAATTGGCAGAGGTGGGGGTATGGGGAATTGAACCACCGACCTTCAGATTAGGAATCCGACTTAGAAAAAAGTCAGACACTCTAACCACTCCACCACAGAGAACACCACTCTGATAATCAACCAGCATGCTGCTATCGTGGACTGGACAGTTATATTAATTGTCCATTGTGTGTAGTCGCCACACGTTGTTGGGTTGTCTTACTTAATTACTTTATCTGTAGACCTTGGTTTGACGCATCACATGCATGGGAATATTCACAGTGTGGGTCTTTGCGTGTTGCTGTGTGGACATTCACCTGGGAGTTCTGACGTTCAGAGCTGGAGACCATAAACTGAGACAGTCGTAGAAGACCGCAGTCATCTTGTTTGCGTGTTGCTGTGTGATCATTCACCTGGGAGTTCTGACGTTCAGAGCTGGAGACCACAAACTGAGACAGTCGTAGAAGACCGCAGTCGTCTTGTTTGCGTGTTGCTGTGTGGACATTCACCTGTGAGTTCTGACGTTCAGAGCTGGAGACCATAAACTGAGACAGTCGTAGAAGACCGCAGTCATCTTGTTGCAGACAACTGAGGGATTCTTACGGAGTGAAGAAAGTATTTATTAACTCAATTGTGAATTGTAATATGCCATTTCTGAGATACCACCGAGCCACTAGCCGTCCCCCTGACCACGCTCAGATGGGATGGGAAGCCACTGCACATACATACTGAAAAAGTGGTGTTTCATGTAATGTATAATGGTTGTTGGCGTAATTTCACTGCAACCCGGTTCAAAAACAAATGTAGCGCAAGAAACCCGCTGAAGTTCGGCCATCAGGAACCACGTGGTTATTGCTTCAAAGTGACTTCAGAGAATAGGGCCTGCGGTGGTGGAAACGGCTCGGCACGCAACTTCTGAGGCCATATGCATGATGCGGTGTTAGCGAGCCAAAACGCGTTTTGGGCCGGATTTCCAGTTTAGTGGCGAAAAGTCGGTATGTATGGAGCAGTGTTAGGGAAACACCACGAGTTTAAGGTTGGTTATTCTAACACCACCCCATAGCAGGTTTATGGGCGGTGTTAGGTACCGATTAGGCCCAAATCTACTCAGTACTATCATATTTAACAGAATTACATACTCTAAAAGTGAAATTTTATCAAATTAATCGCAAAATCGAACCGATATTAACGCCGCAGCTACATCGGCGGCGATATTAATATTGTCGAATCGACGAATGTAAACTAAACAAATCGCCGCCGGGACATCGGCGGCAATGTATTGGGGCCAAATCTATTCAATGCGATCATATTTAACAGAATAACATAATCAAAATGTGAAATTTGGTCAAATTAACCCCAAAATCGAAGCAATATTAACACTGCAGCTCCATCGGCGGTGATATTAATATTGTCGAATCGATGAATGTAAACTAAACAAATCGCCGCCACTGGCACATCGGCGGCGATGTATTAGGGCGAAATCTATTCAATGCGATCATATTTAACAGAATAACATAATCAAAAAGTGAAATTTGCTCAAATTAACCCCAAAATCGAAGCAATATTAACACTGCAGCTACATCGGCGGTGATATTCATACTGTCGAATCTAAACAAAACAAATCGCCGCTCACCGGGAACAGGCTTACCAGTAACAAGGCTTGCTGGTTCCCGGTGGGTGGAGAAGGCAATATATTAGGCCCAACCAGCTGCTCGCCGGCAACAGGCTCAGAGGGATTTCCCAAATCTATAAATAACTTCACATTTAGCTAACGCGAACTGTTTAGGCGCCCATGCATATGGCCTGACATACTTCGCGACACTGGTGATAGCTACCCGGTGTTACTAACTGTTAGATGGTTAACACCACACGACGCTAACACCGCTTCATGCATACAGCCCCTGGGCATGTAAATATTTCGCTGGTCACACGCTCACAGCTTTAGTTCTTCCTCGGCAATCAGCGGACAGTAATTCAGAATGGACGCATTTGGAAGCAGTTGGAGGTTGGTGGTTTGTAGTGAGTATTGAATCCTGCGCGACTGGGAGAGGTGGCCTAATCGGGTCGGAAGTTTGGTTCTTGGTCGAGTCAAACCAATGACTTTAAAATTGATACTTGTTGCTACCTAGCCTGGCGCTTGGTATTAATAGGATAGGGCAAGGACTGGTTAGCTCAGTGTCCGGATAATTTGACTGTGTGGGATATTGGGTCATAGTGCCGGCGGCCTGATTTCCCAGTGGGGCAGCACTATAAAGTCATCATGATATGCACACTCACAAGTTGGTACACATCCTGATATAACCTTAGATGTTGCTAGGACGTAAAACAACAAACATTTGTTTGACTCGACCATGGGTTCGAATCCCACGATCTACCAAACCGGGGCTTGTTCAGCAGCCCTGTGCACGATACAATACTGCGGGAGTATCTGTGACCAATGGTGCTTGCTGGCACTGGCAGGGCCTGCTGAGCCAGATAAGGCTAGGGCAGTGAGTGGTTAATGACTGGCCAACTTCTGGACCATTCAGTGTGCAGACGCCTGATTAGAGAGGTCAACCGTGCTCGCTGAGTTGAATGCTCTCCGCGTGGGCGCAATGTTTGCCTAAACCGGATATAAGAAGGCCTTAAAATGGGTGCCAATCCTTATCGTTTCACCGTAAGGTGTACAATATTTTATGTCCCCATCATCACCTTACGCCAATCTTCCAGTTTTTCATATGAATTATTGTGTTCATAGAGCATCTAAGATTTTAACAATTTTCTGAGGGAGTACCCCCAGACCCTCCAAATATAACATTCCTTAAGATCTTCTGGTTTTTCATTTTCACAATGTTGGCAATCCTGCCTTAAATATACACTGCGCTGGTAATATCCGGTCTGCGCAGTGGATGCTGCCATAGACCTAAAGCAGAACTGGAACCAGCGACGTGGTGACCAGCGACTCGTTGGGAACACATCAGGCGCATATTCGATTAATCAAGTCGGGTCACCCGATCTACTTTTTGGCGCATGCGCACATCCTACAGACTCCGGTTGAATAAACGAACACGCTTCTCCACGCTCGGGGTGTAAAAAAATGGTCGCTTAATCCAAAACTTGTACTTTAAAAAAAAAAATAACTACAACAAAATTGGATTTAAATTATGTTTTTATTACATAGTTATATTTCCATTTCATTAATCTGATTTATTAAACAAAACAAAAAACCTTAAAAAAAACCCACATAGGACTTGTACTGCTACAGGACGGTACCAGCACAGATGTGATGTCATCGCTCCTAGCCAACCCCAGCCAAGAGGTGTGGGTTACGGGGGCCGGGACTTTTTGCACACGGAACATGTATTTGTCGACTCCACTCGCGGTGTTCGATTTTAAATTCTAGCAACTCGGGTGACCTGAGTCGCCCCGGTCGTGTTAATCGAAGCCGGCCCTGGTGACTTCTTGCTTCGCTAGACGGCGTTTTCTTTTCCTCCTGACTGGACCGACTGTAAAGGTGCAGGCTTCCGTGCAGATGGTGAGGATTTAAAAATCTGGCCGAGTCAAACCAATGACTATACTTGTCGCTCCCTAGCCAGGCGCTCAGCATTATTAGGATACGGCAAGGACTGGTTAGCTCAGTGTCAGGACAATGTGACTGAGTGGGAAATCGAGTCATGGTGCCTGTGGCTTCATTCCCCAGTGAAGCAGCACTATAAAGTTGCCATGAGTGTGCACTGTCAAACATCGATACCCATCCTGATGTGACCTTAGATGTTGCTAGGACGTAAAACAACAAACAAACAAGATTGACCTAAAATCTAGACAATTTTGGATGACCCCTAAGTGTCCTGATATCCAAGTAGGATGAGTGCTATACATTTGTTTCTCATGTAGATTTCAGTGAAATTGCCCTAGCAAATATTTTTATTTTACATGCGATAAAAATACGACTTCGTGAATCATGGTGTGTGTGTATTCACCACCTCCCTACACCTTCCGTCATGTGAACTGTAGCTGTGACCCGGTGTCCACGCTGAGGGACCAGCGGAACTCGGATAACCGAATAGTGTATCGCGCACTGTTATGTAGCATCCGTTCTTTGTCTTTTAAGTTTTATTCACACAGCTTAAGGTTGCGTATTCTGAAGGTTTTGAGTTTATGTCATTTTATGAAATAAATATATTAGGTTGATGGTTATTATCGACTTTGCTTTAGTTTGAAACAACTTTCATTTTTAATTGCCATACTTTGTAGATATTTCAAGTGCCAGCATTCAAAAATAATTTTGGCAAGCATGACAAAACTCTTGACACCATAGGCTTCATGTTGGTAGACCATGGGATCGTGGGTTCGAACCCTGGTCGAGTCAAACTAATGACTTAAAAATCTATACTTCTTGCTTCCTAGCCAGGCGCTTGGCATTATTAGGATAGGGCAAGGACTGGTTGGTTCAGTGTCAGGATATTGTGACTGAGTGGGATATCAGGTCATGGTGCTGGCAGCCAGGTCTCCCAGTGAGACAGCACTATAAAGTCGCCATGAATGCACACTGTCACAAGTCGGTACCCGTCCTGATATGACCGTAGATGCTGCTAGGATGTAAAACAACAACAAACAAACAACCAAACAAACCATAGTCTTAGTTCTGCAGTAACAGATTCTATTAAGTTGCCTCAGTATTTCCTTCTATGTGGCGACAAATGCTTAAAGGGACCAGATATAGGTCGCTTAGACACTATTCGTACTCCGACAAATGCTCTCCAAGCATATGTTTGCCAGTTTTCAGTTTATGCAACTACATATGTCGGGGGGGAGAGTGCTGACATTGGTTGCTTCTGTTGTGTTTTATTTAGTCCAGCAGCACTGACACTTTTAGACAACCATATAGAGAAAAAAATGTTAGAAATTGCAATCTAAAATGATAAATATAAAATTCAAATGTTTATTTATCATAACCAGCTACTTTTTGTGTGAATAATCGATTAAATCATGTAGATTAATAGACTTTAAAAGTTTAATTGAGAGCTTTCTGTGGCTGCCATCTTGGTGGTTGTCATGGCTTCCCCTGTGTGTGGGGAACCCCTCTAGGTCATGTGATGAGGGAATCCCACCTATGATGTCATTCATACATCACAGACCTCAACTCTCCTCCCACATGTTCAGTGGCATGAACTGAACAAACTAAGCAAAGGTATGTTTGGAGAGCTTTTGACGCTGGATTCGTTTGTATCTGGGTGAGGTATAGCCGGCGACTTTAATAAGTTAGATATGTAGGATCAAATTCAGGTAATTGTGGTTGTGAAAATTTGATGCTTTTTTCGGACTATGCAGCTTTAATTAATTGGTCCTCTTTTCACACGTGGGTTTGTTTTTACGACTCCTTTGCTCCTTACCCGCCCTCGTTCACTCACCACACGTCGAAAACCCATCGACGCGTCAAGTGGTTTTGGGATGGGGCCAGAATAGCAATAGCTAGCACCTGTTTGTAGGTTTTCACATCGATGTTGGGTGTTGTAATGTTGTTTGGGGGTAGGCGTGTGTGTGCGCGTGTATGGGTGCGTATACCGTATATATGTCCCAATAGACGTGCACTGCACAAGTGCAGGCACATGGATGCGCGTCTATTCAAAGTTGTGTTGTGTAGTCTGTGGGTGCTGGTGCGTGGTGACAACGTGACACTCCGGCACCAGCGAACTGACGGCACGTTTGGCTGGACTGCCGGTCCCTGCCCTGTGCTGCTGGTCCCTGCTCTTTGCTGCCAGTGCCTGCCTGGTGCTGCCGGTCCATGCCCGTCCCTGCCCTTTGCTGCCGGTCCATGCCCTTTGCTGCCGGTCCCTGCCCTTTGCTGCCGGTCCCTGCCCTTTGCTGCCAGTCCCTGCCTGGTGCTGCCGGTCCATGCCCGGTGCTGCCGGTCCATGCCCTTTGCTGGCGGTCCCTACCCGGTGCTGCCGGTCCATGCCCAGTGCTGCCGGTCCCTGTCCGGTGCTGCCGGTCCCTTTCCGGTGCTGCGGAGGTGAATCAACCAGTTGAAGAATTTACTGGTGTTCTTTGGCCGTCTTCCAGTTGTTCTACTTATACTCACTACAATCAGGAGGATCCTGGCAACTGTGTGCCAGTCTCTCCCCCCTCCCCCGCCTCCTCCCCCCCCCCCCCCACTAAATACCAAAACACAACTCACAAGAAAGAAAGGGAGACAAGTCGCGCAAGATTGACAGTGATAAGGTTGAGCTTTATGGCTACAACTCTTGTTCACCTACTAGTGACCTGCCACCTTGACTCACTTACAACCCCTTGCTGCTTATCGGAAAAAGTAGCCTATGTGGCAGCAGTGGGTTTCCTCCAAAGAAATATGTCAGAATGGCCATATGTTTGACGTCCAATAGCCGATGATAAAATTCAATGCGCTCTAAAAAAAAAATTCTTTTTTTTCATTTTTTCCCCAGAGGTGAATCTTTGATCTAAGCTAAAGTAGCACCACCTAAGAACCCCCATAGACATGTGAACACCGAGTGCAGTGTGTAGTGTTGTGTAGTGTACAGTGTATAATGTATTGTTTTGTGCAGTGTGTGGTGCTGGTGCCCGGTGACAACTTGACACTCCGGCAACAGCAAACTGACGGCGCGTTTGGCTGGACTAGTGACCTATATCTGCTATGTAGCTTCACCGGGGAGGGCACTTTTTTACCTGATTGTTTGGCACTGGTACCCACCCTCCTTACTCCACCCTCCACCCACTCATGGCTACTTGATAGTGCTGCCCCCTCACCCCACTACCATTACCTCTACCGCTACCACCACCGCCACCTTGGCTCAGTGTCAGGATAATGTGACTGAGTGAGATATCAGGTCATGGTGCTGGTGCCCTGGTCTCCCAGTGGGGCAGCACTATGAACTCGCCATGAGTGCGCAGTCACAAGTTGGTGCCAGTCCTGATATGACCTTTGATCTTGCTAGGATGTAAAGTAACAAATAAACAAATAAATATACAAACAAACCACAACCACCTCCACAACTAGAATTTATACTTGTCGCTATAAAATTGGTACTTGTCGCTACCTAGCCTGAGGGGTAGTGAGACGTAGCTCAGGCAGTAGAGTGTCCACCTATGAAGGTTTGGGTCATCCGTTCGAATCCTGCTCAGTGTACCCATTTCAGTTTCGGCTATTTTTCATTCCAACCAGTGGTCCACAATTGGTTCATCAAAGGCTGTGGAAGGTGGAAAGCTGTGGTATGTGCTGTCCTGCCTGTGGGAAAGTGCATATAAAAGATCCCTTGCTGCTTATCGGAAAGAGTAGCCTATGTGGTGGCAGCAGGTTTCCTCAAAAGAAATATGTCCGAATGACCATATGGTTGACTCCCAATAGCCGATGATAAAAATCAATGTGCTTTAGAGGCGTCGTTAAATAATACACACTTTCTGCCTAGCCTGGCATTCAGCATTAATCGGATATGGCTAGGAGTGGTTAGCTCAGTGTCCGGATAATGTGACTGTGTGGGATATCAGGTCATGGTGCCATATCCAAAAGATTATCACCCAGTCGCAAATCAACATGATTACAATCTTGAGAAAACAACAAGAAAAGAAGTACTCGCCAAGATTGGGGAACTTTCATCATATAAATCATCTGGTATGATGAATATAAATTCATCCTTCATTAAGATGTCATTAGCATCCTAATAAACAAATGTACACATCTCTACAACCTTGTCATTGAAACAGGTGTATTCCCAGATAAATGGAAAATAGCCACTGTCACATCAATACCAAAGATAAGTAATCCTAAATCATGCAATGAACTGTGACCAATATCAATACTGCCCCTCCCTGGCAAAGTCATCGAACAAATAATCTATGATCAAATAAAAACCTTCCTAGAAGACACCAACTACCTTGCCAGACAGCAAAATGGCTTCAGAAAAGATAAATCCACCACAATAGCCCGAGCCACTCTATTAGATGAACTGCTGACTAACATGGATAGAGATCTGACAATAACCGTTTTTCTTGATTTCAAGAAAGCTTTTGACATTATAGACCATGAGATTTTACTCTGGAAAATTGAAAGGGTGGGACTTGGTCCTAAATCTTGTAAATTTATAGCCAACTATCTATCAAATAGACAACTTACAAACATAAACAGCATTAAGCCAACAGAGAGATCAATTACAACTGGAGTACCCCAGGGTTCCACGCTTTGGCCACTACTCTTCCTCATATTCATTAATGAATTGCCCTTGGTAACAAATGAGGCTATGTTCACACTGTTTGCTGATGATGCGGCCCTCACAGGCCATAGCCCAAACATTGAATCTGCAGCAGAGGTAGTTGAGGATGTACTAGCTACGGTTAACATCTGGTGTAAGGAAAATAAACTGACAATTAATGCAAAGAAATACTGAATACATAATTTTTGCAACCAAAGTAAAACAAATCCAGAGCACAACCTATCAATTTACATTTGGGTGATGCAGTATTGAATGTGGTAGACACATACAAATATTTAGGGACCACACTCGATTCTACACTCAATGGTAATCGACAACTCTCAAGACTTAATCCAATGATAGCCATAAAAATGACAACTTTCAGAAAAAGTAGGTACTACATGAGCGAGAATACAGCCCTGTTACTATATAAAGCCTCTATTCTTCTAATAATTCACTACAATGATTTAATATATGGACTGCTGACAAAACAACAAGAGAACAAATTACAGAGGATTCAAAACAGGGCACTTAGAACTGTCTACAGAGGAACAAACCTGTCTGTAACGGAAATGCATGCTAAAGCACAAGTCAGCTCCCTTAGCCAAAGGAGGGACACACATCTCCTCAGTCTCATGTATAAAAGATCCAATGATGAACAATATGTTGACCATACAAACAGAGTAACCAGACAGAGCGATGCTACACTTCTAAAAATACCCAAGCCACTAACAAACAAGCTGACTAAAGCACCGATTTACAGAGGTGGCATACTATGGAATAAACTTTCAGTGAGGACAAGACGGTCGACCGTTGTACATACATATACATATATATATATATAAATGTTCTCAAACGCACTAGACAGCCCTGCATGCTGATCCCCTTCCCAGCCCTATCCCACCCCTACTACACCTTCTTTCAAAACCTATTACCTAAAATTGTCCTTGAAATTGACATAAAACCTGTCTGATGTAAGTCCCCACTGCAATTTCAGACTTCCGATCCCATCATTAGGCCACACAATACAAAACACTTGTGATGGGATTCAACAATGGGTTTCTCGCATTTGGTATAGGTGATTGGATCCACCGATTTGCATATTTACAATATACATGTGTATTGGAGATATGTTATATCTTTTTGAAAAAAAGAAGAGAGAAAGACAAGGGAAGAAAGAAGTGTTTAAAGACAATTATAGAATCATGCAATACCATGTGATGCATACTCACCAAGTGCATAATACATGTTGAACTGGAATTGTATGCAGCTACTATTACAACTAATAGTCCATTTATAAATTATATTATGCTTCTATTATCGAACAGGCTTTTCATGTGGTTATTATTGCAACTGATATTCTCATTTATGTACCAACAAATTGCAATGAATGGCCGGAAGACCAGTGCTCTGGTGCTGACAAAGGACATTATTCGCTGAATAAAATACATTTAGTAAAAAAAAAAAATTTTAAAAAGAAGATTAAATTGATGTTTTATGTTGCAATATCCATAATGCTTATTATAGCATAATACAAACTCACCCAGAAGAGAAGCACTAGTCCTTTGTAATCATCTGCGAGAAAATGTTGGTGACAGACATCATAACAACTCGGTTACCATAGCCGTCCTGATATGACCTTAGATGTTGCTAGGACGTAAAACAACAACAAACAAACAAACGGTTACCATAGCCTTTTCGTCACTTGGTCAATCCGTTTGATAGCGATGCACAAAGTGGATTTCTGGATATCGGGGAAACCTTTGACCACCTGCCCTTGGTGTACATGCAGGTACACAGCGATACCGGGGCATTATTTAAAAGACAAGAGACTATCGCAAACAATAGAGGGAGTGCACGTGACGTCATTACTTGGCAATCGGCGGTCAGCGGGCTGCCATCTTGGATTAACAGTACCCTCCCTAGCCATGTTGTGAATGCATGCAGATGCAGTAAAACAGAGTTTCCTTGTGTTCTGGGAGGTTCTGGGCAGTTTACATCCAATGTGTTTACTTATGGGGCTGTCACACTACGACGCTTCTCCCGGCGACCCGTCAGCGTTGAAAATAAAATCTTGCACGTCGAGAAACGTTAAAGATAGTGGAAATATGGTGAAATTGGACGTTGGCGCAGCGTGTGAGTACCGTGTTATTAGCACGCGGCCAACGTGGTGGTACCGTATATCGGCGCATTTTGTCTGTGTCTCTGTCTCTGTCTCTGTTTGTGTCTCTGTATGTGTCTGTGTCTCTGTCTGTGACTCTGTATGTGTCTCTGTCTATGTCTCTGTTTGTGTCTCTGTATGTGTCTGTGTCTCTGTCTGTGTCTCTGTATGTGTCTGTGTCTCTGTCTGTGTCTCTGTATGTGTCTGTGTCTATGTCTGTGTCTCTGTCTGTGTCTCTGTTTGTGTCTCTGTTTGTGTCTCTGTATGTGTCTCTGTCTGTGTCTGTGTCTATGTATGTGTCTCTGTCTCTGTCTCTGTCTCTCTGAGACACAGAGACATAGACACACAGAGACACACACAGATACACAGAGACACAGAGACACAAAGACATACACACAGACTCAGACACACAGATACACATTGACACACACAGACACATAGACACACACAGAGACACAGACAGAGACACATACAGAGACACATACATATACACATACAGAGACACATACACAAACATAGACACAGACAGAGACACATACAGAGACAAATACAAATATACAGACAGAGACACAGACAGAGACACAAACCGATACACAGACAGAGACACAGACAGAGACACAGACAGGGACACACGCACAGAGACACATAGACACAGAGACATACACACACATACAGAGACACACACAGAGACACACACACATACACACACACACACACACACAGACACACACACACAGACACACACACACACAGACACATATACACACACATAGAGACACAGAGACACACACACAGCAACGTGTGACCAACGACCCTCCCGCGCGCAAGCCGTCTTCCTAGTGTTCCCATAACGTTATTCCGGCGCGTCCAACGCATCGCGACGTGCGCATAACGTCCTTACCCATATATTTGCGTGCGCTGCCGTTTTTTTTGTTTTTTTTTGACACGCTTAAAACCTTGGGCGACCAATAGCGCTCGCTGCCGTTTTGCGCCGACCATCAACGTCAAAGATAGTGTACCAACGTGTAGCGAAATGTACCGACGCCCCGTAACGCGCCATCAGCGCGTCCTGACGTTTCACTTATTATCGCCCAAAATCAACACACGTTGACGGGTCGCCGGCGAGAAGCGTCATAGTGTGACAGGGCCTTTACAGCACTTTAGCAACAACTTCTGAGGCCAAACTGCTCAAAACAGTGACAAATAAACCAACAAATCAGTAAATAACCACAGTGTAGGCAGTTGCAAGCCATCTGTATGTCATCCAATATGGCCACCAAAAGTTGCCTCATGACATCATTACACCCCCTCTATAGATCGCTGTCAATTTCTAGGACTTACAGTACACGCGCACCACCTAGAGGGAGATAATTTGACGTCACGCCCCATTGGCTTTTGTCACCTGTTCTGCTCTTTGTCTGTTTATGTCTCGGTGGGGTTTTCTGTCTTGATCACATTTAAAACCATGCAGATAGCCATTAAAAATGGATATCTGCATGCAACCGACTGTGTGCTCTCGTGGGGGGTATTTGATTAATCAACTCGGGTCACCTGAGCGACTTTTTGGCACATGCGCACATCCTACAGACTCGGGTTGAATAAACGAACACGCTTCTCCACGCTCAGGGTGGAAAAAATGGTGGCTTAATCCAAAACTTGTTCTTTTTTTTTTTTAAATAACCGATATAACTACAGCAAAATAGGATTTAAAGTATTTTTTTATTGCATAGTTTAGTTATATTTCATAAATCTGATTTATTTTAAAAAATAAAGCAAAAACAAAAACACATAGGACTTGTACTGCTACAGGACGATACCAGCACAAATGTGACGTCATCGCTCCTAGCCAACCCCCGCCAAGAATTGGGTTTCTGGGGTCGGGACTTTTTTACACTCGGCACACGTTTTTGTCAACTCCACTCGCTGTGTTTGATTTTAAATTCTAGCAACTCAGGTGTCCCAAGTCACCTGGGTCGTGTTAATCGATTACAGACGTGGTGATTTCCATAGTGAGTGCACAATTTTTATACTAGAAAGTAAAATCCAGAGTGGCAGCACTGTTAACATGAACAAGGGACGTGGTTAGTAGCCGGGTGAACCCACTACCTTTGTCTATCGCTAATATGATGTAATGTCGCCAGGTTGTCTCAGATGCAGTTGTTGCTCTGCTTGCAGGCAGTTCGATGTCTGAGGATGAGGACGATGAGGATGATGACTTCTTCGACGCGGTGGACGAGCACGTGACGACAGAAGAGTTCAAAGTTTGCATGCCGCCAGAAAAGGGTCACAAGTGAGTTTAGTTTGATGAGCAGTTTCCGTACGGGGCCTGGGAAGTCTCGATAAGTCTTGAACTTCATTTGCCCCATTTAAAGGCCTTGAAAAACCTTGAATTTAATCTATTTTGAGTAATTAGTCTTAAAAAGCTTTGAATTTAATATATTTTGGGTAATTAGTCTTGAAAAGCCTTGAATTTAATCTATTTTGCGTAATTAGTCTTGAAAAGCTTTGAATTCAATTAAACTGTCCCCACTGATCTAAATTAGTCTGAAATCACCATTCGCCATGTTTTTTTTTTTTTTATATCTCACTCAGTGGGATATCCAGTCATGGTGCCACCATCTCCAATCTCTCAGTGGGGCAGCACCATAAAATTGCCGTGAGTGCGCACTGTCACAAGTCGGTACCTGTTCTGATATGATCTTAAATGTTACTACGATGTAAAACCCCAACAAACGATCAAAGTAAGGCATAATTTATATATCCCGACCTTCCGCGCGGGAAGCCTGCGCTCTACCTATTCGGCCACCGCGTCCAGTGCACATGATGATGATGATGCTGGTGATGGTAATGCAAAATATGGAAAGAGAAGGAAAAAAGTGTTAATACTAGAGATAGACGATAGAGAAAAATAATGGTGGTCATCAAAGGTATTTCGCCTTTTGATTGAGCAATATGTTAAAATCACTCGCGTAACATGCAAATCGAACACACCTCCAGAATGTGATTTTAACACGCACAACAAATTCGAACAAAGACTATATTATTGATTATATTGATTATAGATAAGCAAACAAGATTATGTCTTACATGAAAAAAAGTTGTAAAGAAAAGTTGAAAAAAGTTTGGGTAAATGTGCGGTGTCGGTGTGTAAACCACCACCACCACCACCACCACACACCACCACCACACACACCACACACCACCACCACCACCACCACCACCACCACCTCCACCACCAGTACCACTACCCCCACCACCACCACCACCACAACCCACCACCACCACCACCAGCAGCACCGGGCGCGGTCGCCGAATCGGTATAGCGCGGGCCTTGCATGCGGGAGATCGGGAGTTCAGTTCCCAGTGGAGTCAAACCAATGACTTATAAAATTGATACTTGTCGCTACTTAGCTTGGCACTCGGCATTAATAGGATAGGGCAAGGACTGGTTAGCTCAGTGTCAGGATGATGTGACTGAGTGGGATATTGGGTCATGGTGCCAGCGGCCTGAATTCCCAGTGAGGCAGCACTATAAAGTTGCCATGAGTGCGCACTGTCACAAGTCGGTACCCATCGTGAGATGACCTCATGTTGCCAGGATGTAAGACTCCAACAACCAATCACCACCACGACCATCTATATAAGCCGGCTTTCTTTGACCACCCTGCTTTAATTGCGTCTCCTGTAGGCGGACGGGTAGTGGGGTCAGTTGCGACAGCATCAGCGCGCAGTTGTCCAGCCCGACCGCAGAGAACTGGGACAGCTCCGACACAGACTCCGATGAAAAAGTGGACGAGGCAAGCGTCATCGCCACGAAGAAGAAAAAGAGTGTGAGTCTTGTATTTTTCTCTTTAAAAAAAAAAAAGAATAAAAAATGTAATGAATAAAAATACACTGATAATTTAAGGTGATGCACCCAGGAAGTAAATTTGAAACCAAAACTAATGACCAGTAACACATCAAGGTGAAAGCAGTCAGAGGAAATCACTATCAATAACCAAACAACTAACCAATTGTAGAACGAATGGACGGACATGTGGGAGAATGCTTACAAACAGAGAAAAAATGCATATAGTAGATTAGCTACACATCTGAAAGTAACAAAACAAAGGGAACCATGAGACTATTACTGTCTAGCGGCGAAAACAATTCATTTGACTTAACCGTTGTGGGCAGCATAAATACACCATTACCAACAACAAATTTAGCAAAAAATCCAACTGGTCTCTAAAAGCCACTATAACACATTGAATTGAATTTTATTTAACCATTCAATATGGTAGGGTGGATTTGGTTGGCATCCTCCTAGGGGGATCTTCCTGCCCGAACACTGAAGTGAATCGCTATCGACTAACAATAGCGAACTAACGAAAACAGTTTAATATTGTCTATGTGGCATTTCAGCTAGGGAGGTCAGTGCATCTCACTACATTCGCCCTCCTGCAAGTGTAGTACTTACAGGCAGCGGGACGTAGCTCAGGTGGTAGAGTGTCCACCTGTGAAGGTGTCGGTCATCATATCGATCCTGCTCAGTGGACCCATTTTCAGTTTGGGCTATTTTCCGGTCCAACCAGTGCTCCACAACTGGTACATCAAAGGCTGTGGTATGTGCTGTCCAGTATGTGGGAAAGTGCATATAAAAGACCCCTTGATGCTTATTGGAAAGAGTAGCCTATGTGGCGGTAGTGGGTTTCCTCCAAACAAATATGTCAGAATGACCATATGTTTGTTGATCAATAGCCGATGATAACAAAAACAATGTGCTCTAGAGGCGTCGTTAAATAAAACAAGCTTGTGTGTAGTACTTACAATTACAAATACCCATGTAACACAAACTCTTCTTGTGCATCTATACGGATGGTTTGGTGTTGTAGAGTGCACCATGTTCAGAATCCTGGTCACAGCACCAGTGTTGTTGGAGGGTGGGGGATGTCTTTGCAAACGACGCAGAAACATTGCACCTAGTGTGGGTCTCAAATCCACACTTTCTGCCATTATGAGGCTAGCTTCCTAACCATTAGACTATCTAGGCTCCCTGATGCAATTCACCTATCTATGCCTACCTATGTAAGGTGGATTTCACCTGGGAAGGTCGGTGCATCTTATTACAATAGTAACGCATCCTTCAAAAAATCATGCAAAGAACTAAAAGAAACAAAAGTAACCAAAAGGTCCCCTGAGCAAGTGCCTATGAGAGGATTCAGCCGGTACATTAAAAAAAAAAAAAAAGTTCATTGAGGGCAAAAGAAAGCTAATACATGGAATTGTAGAGCATCAAGGTCAAGCAACCTGAGTCGTGATGCCCTACAATCCAGGCCAGATGGTGCTTAGAACTATTTACATATCAAATTAAGTGATTTGTGAATTTTATGGAAGATGAGATGAGTGATATGAGGCAAGAGAGAAAACAAACAAAATAAAAAAATGAAAAACACACACAAACACATCAATCCGGGGCACGGAGTGCCGAGAAGGGGCCTGTGAATCTCTGAAGAGCTCTCCCTCCCCCCCCCCCCCCCCCCCCCCCGAGAGGACCAGAAGCAGTCCTGTTCCGCCTTGCAAAATTTCTCTTGGAGGCCCTGGCCCCCCGACCCTTCACAAACACTCCATAAAACCCCTGTAATTAAAGCATTTAAATTACCATATTCTCGTGGGTTAACGCCCATATATGGGTTAACGCTCACCCCCACACTTTGCTAATATTTCATAAACGCCCACCTCTTAAACGCCCATGTGTGGCTAAATGCCCACCCTACACTTCAGTGATTTGCCAATTTAAACGCCCAGGGTGTTAACCCGCGAGAATACGGTAAATTACACGACAAGTAGTATTCTTCAATTGCGATGATGTTTGACTTTTGGACAGAGAGAAAAACACATGCGGTCCAGTAGTGAGGACAGTGTGAAGACGAATGCCATGGTGCCTGTGGTGCCGAAGCGCAAGCGGCGAACCAGCATACCCGAGAAACCGAACTACAGCCTCAACTTGTGGTCCATCATGAAGAACTGCATCGGCAAGGAGCTCACCAAGATACCAATGCCTGTGAGTAGCGGCGGGGTTTGTACTAGTCATACAAAAGCACAAAAATGTGCTATCTTTTGAGTACTAAAAAGTCCTACAATTATACAAAAAGTATTACAAGTCATTAAAAGATTACAGAAAAACATGACAATTTTGATTCATAAGTAGTGGTGTTCTCTGTGGCTGAGTGGTTAGAGTGTCTGACTTTTTTCTAGGTCGGACTCCTAATCTGAAGGTCAGTGGTTCGATTCCCTGTGCCCCCACCTCTGCCAATTTGGATTTCCACCGCTGTGTATAACTTACAGCGTCATCAAAGACCGGTTGCTCCCATACCATGTCTATGTGGTGAGGGAGGTTAAAAATCCCTTGGGTCGGTAAAAGTGTAAGCTTGGGCTTTCTATCGACAAACTGTCTAATGGTGAAAACAAGTCTATTCAGACTTATCCATGACAGGCAGTATACATCTTCAAAGAGAGAGATAAGTAGGACCAAACATGAGAACATCAGGAATCTAACTTTGTTTAGCCTGACTTTTTCACCACGTAACTTGCACTTTAACATTTTGTTGTTGTTAGGCCAAGTAAATTGTTTGTATGCAGTCACTGTAGGTAGGCTTATGAATTTTTGTTTTGCCACCTGTCCTTATTTATATCAAGGTTGAACACTTGTTCTTTGAAGGGCGATATTTGGTATCATTTTGAAATAATTTCTCAGAGTTACTGCAGACACAATAATTTTGGGCCAACCTTGGCTGTCCTCCAAAAATCACATTGGAATTTGTCCCCACCAGATGGGCAAAAGGACTTCCGGTATTTTTCCACCATTCACTGACAGTGTTAATCCTATAAAGGGGTAATCCGCATTTTTGTGGAAATTCGCCATTGGTGTTTCCACGTTATTTTGAAGGAGACTACTTTCATCTCTGCTTCTCCGTTGTTTCTTTCAGGTGAACTTCAGCGAACCATTGTCCATGCTGCAGCGGTTGTCTGAAGAGTATGAATACTCGATATGCCTTGACAAGGCAGCCCGGTGCGAAGACTCCTGCGAACAGCTTGCTTACATTGCGGCTTTCACTATCTCAGCGTATGCAAACACGACAACGCGAACTGGCAAGCCGTTCAACCCGCTGCTTGGAGAAACCTTCGAGTGCGACCGGCGAGATGATTATGGGTGGAGGTCTCTTGCTGAGCAGGTATTATTGTCCTTTGGGTGGTTAAAACTTTTGACAGTTGCGTAAACCAATGAAAGCATGACATTTTCTAAGCCCAAGCACCTACATATCCAACTACGGTAGTGGTGCACCTATTAAACATCTAGTGCTGCATAGAAGCAATATTAAAGATGTAGTCACCTAATTGTACCTTCCCGTGCCGAAGGTCAGGAGTTCGATTCCCGGTCGAGTCAAAACAATGACTTACAAAATTGATATTGTCGCTTCCTAGCCTGGTGCTCGGCATTACTAGGGTACGGTAAGGACTGGTTAGATCAGTATCAGGATAATGTGACTTGAGTGGGATATCCCCATCCTGATATGACTTTAGGTGTTGCCAGGATGTAAAACTCCAACAACCAACCAACCAATGCAATGTATCCCTTAACCCTTTGGGGCCGGGAGCGCCTGAGTGCCCCCGCCCCAAATTTTGCGCGCTTTCAGTGCGGATGTGCCTGGATGCACCTGCAGTCAGGGGTAGCACTGTATTTCTGATAGGGAGCGGGACGTAGCTCAGGCTGTAGAGTGTCCACCTGTGAAGGTGTCGGTCATCCTATCGATTCTGCTCAGTGGACCCATTTTCAGTTTGGGCTATTTTCCGTTCCAACCAGTGGTCCACAACTGGTTCATCAAAGGCTGTGTGTGGTGTGCTGTCCTGTGTATGGGAAAGTGCATATAAAAGACCCCTTGCTGCTTATCGGAAAAAGTAGGCTATGTGGCGGCAGCTGGTTTCTTCCTAAGAAATATGTCAGAATGACCATATGTTTGACGTCCAATAGGCGGTGATATGAAAATCAATGTGCTCTAGAGGCGTCGTTAAATAAAACAAGCTTTACTTTTATATTTCTAATATGACCTAGAACTTTTCACCCAATGTTCACCAGGTGAGCCACCACCCACCCATGGTGGCCATGCACTGTGAGGGACGCGGCTGGAAGACGTGGCAGGAGTTCACCATGTCGAGCAAGTTCCGCGGCAAGTACCTGCAGATCATTCCGCTGGGCATTGCGCACATGTTGTTCCCGAAGACGGGCAACTACTACACGTGGCGCAAGGTGACCACCACCGTGCACAACATCATCGTCGGCAGGCTATGGGTCGACAACCACGGAGAGATGGATGTCGTCAACCACAAGAATGGCGACAGCTGCCACCTCAAATTCTCCGCATACTCCTACTTCTCCAGAGAAACGCCGAGAAAGGTTTGTCCTGCGCGTCGCGTCTGCGTTGTTTTTGTTTTTTGGGGTTGCAGACCAAACGGGGTGGCCAAATGAGTTGAGCGCACCACCCGCCTCCTGTTTTGGTTTGGTAGGTCGGGCGATTTTGAAATGCTGCGTTAGAATCTCTAAGCTATGGGCGAGTCAGTCAAAGCGATGACATCAAAATTTATACTTGTCGCTATCTAGCCTGGCGCTCAGCATTATTAGGACAGGGCAAGGACTCAGTCAGGATAATGTGACTGAGTGCGATTTCAGGTCATGGTGCTGGCGGCCTGGTCTTCCAGTGGGGCGGCACTATAAAGTCGCCATGAGTGCGCACTGTCACAAGTCGGTACCCGTCCTGATATGACCTTAGATGTTGCTAGGACGTAAAACAACCAAACAAACAAAATTCACTTGGATAGGGAAAGGAGCAGTGGAATGAGGTAGTGGTTCCAATGTGCGGTATTGATCTATATTGGAGTAGAGTTGGTCAAATGGCAGAGGGTGCAAACACACAGGATGATTGGGAATACCAGAGCTTCAGTAAGAAAACACTTGCTACTGTTGCATGTTTAAGCCTATTTTATATAGTACCATGACTAGTAATATCGTTTTCCTACAAAGCTGTATGAAAAAACTATTGAAGAAAAAGTTCCATGTCTTTTTTGGTGTCTCCTTTTATTGTGTTACGTACACAACTCAAAATTTGTAAGATAATTTTCCTGTTCAGATTTCTTTATAGTGCATTTCTGCACTTAGGGTGTCACAACAGAAAAAAATTACCATTTCATACAATAATTTGTTCTTCACGCTACTAGTATATCGATGGACAAGAGTTGGGTACTCAGCAGAAAAAATTAGCGAAATACTCAATTGTAATTTTTAGTCCTCTTGTCATACATTGGCTCCATTTACCATGAAAAGACGCAATTAGATATTGCGCCCTGTGTGTCGCTGCAGGTGACGGGCGTGGTGACCGACTCGGCCGGTGTAGCCGGCTGGGTGCTGCAGGGCACCTGGGACGAGCGGGTCGAAGGCGCAAAGGTCATCAAGACTGTCGAGACGGCACCGGGCAAGACAGTCTACGAGACTGGCCCCACGAAGGTGCTCTGGGAGCGGAAGTACCCACCGTGAGTCCAGCCCCCCCCCACACCGCATCTCTCATCAGGCCCCGCCCAGTATATGTCGCTTTACTCGGAGCAGTCCTTAAGGGCAGCAGTAAATTGGGGTTTTTGTAGGCTTTTTTTTGTGGCTTTTTTTTTATAGAGGTTTTTACTGGTTTAAAAACAAATGTTTTTTGGTGGGGGGTTGAAAAATGTTTTTGGGGGTGTTATTTTTGGTGTATTCTAGTGGGTTTTTGTGGGAGCTTTTTTGGTCGGTTTTAGTGTTGGTTTGTGGTTTCATGCTTTTTTGTTGTGTGGTGGGTTTTGCCTTTTTGGGGTTTTCTTTTCTAGTTCAGAGTTGGACTAATCAGCTGCCGTTTCCTAGACTTTTTCTAGACAACCCCTCAATAGCTGATGTTTACTTTTAGTGCTGCGCGAGGGGGGGTCGTTAAACAAGCAAACAAAGACCAATATTGGACAAATATAACTATAATATAGAACTTTATCTTGATAATAGAATTCAGAAATCTCCGCGAATTCGCGGATTTCCACGATTTGTTATATTCCCTGACAAACGTTGACAAAATGCTAAGGAAACAGGATGTACATGACAGCAATTGGTTAGTCCAAATCCCGTTCTTATATTACCTTAGATGATGGTAGAACATACAACCCAAACAAGAAAGAGGGCGATAATACTTGACTTCCGCTATTTTCCCGCGATTCCCTGATGGTGCTAATCCTATGAGGGGAAATCCGCGTTTTCGTGGCAATTGGTTGTTGGTTCTGCCAGAACCTGTTAGGTGGCGCCAGGGTTTCTGCTAGATAAAAGATTCACCCCGTACTTGCATTAGGGTGAATGACAAAGTCGTCTAAATATTGTATAACCCCATTAAACCAAACTTGAAGGGACCCTAGAAATTTGTTTGCATTGCAAATCGTTGGTTTAACCGAGCTTTGACTTTGAGTAAGCGTGTATTGCACATGTAATATATAATGCACGTGGACTTTGATTATTGTTTTTTAATGTATATACAGTATAACCCCCGTTAAACCAAACGTTAGGTTAATCCAAACTTTTTTCGGCGGCCCAGCAAAAATACTACCATTTATCAAATAAAAAGTTGGTGGGGTCTCAGATCACCTTATGAAAGTTTGGTTTAACCGTACCGGAATTGGCCTGGGGTCCGACAATTTTGTTTGGATTAACCGATAATTTGGATTAACCAACTTTGGTTTAACCAACCTTTTTTATATGATAAATGGTAGTATTTTGCCGGGCCGCCGAAAAAAGTTTGGATTAACCGATCGTTTGGTTTAACCGAGCTTGGTTTAATGGGGTTATACTGTATGTAGCGAAAATTGCTTTAGTATCGAACAGGAAGTGGAATTCCTGGTTCCAGTATCCAATGGCTACTTATATCGGCACAGAGTTGGTGAAATAAGAGAGAATGGCAAGATGGCGACCATAGAATGCGGTCGATTTGACTTTTAAAGTCTATTAAACTACATGTTTTTATTATATTTTTTTAATCAAAAGTAGCGGGTAAATCTTCAGATATATGTGAAGAATATAGTTTGCCTCTTAAATTAGGAATTTATCTGCTCATTTCATTTACCCAGCCTTTCGCAACTTTTCTAATGGGTTGTTCTTCACCGCTACTGTACAGGACAGTCTGGGTTAAATCTTTTATTTAAGTTTATGCTTAATTTCCGCGTTGTTTTTTGCTACCACGGCTTGGTTCTGCCGGATGCCGCTAGGTGGTGCCACGGTCTGGGTTTGATTTCCGCGACACTCCTTTTTGTTATCATTTTCTTTTGTTGCTTGGAGGGTTGTGGGTTTCATGTCGGGTATTTTGTAGCTTTTTTTTTTTTTAGTTTCAGAATTTCTAATTATGTAGGGATGAAAGTTATCCGCGTTTTCGCGGATTTCCGGGATTTTTCTTGTAGCTATAGGTGTATATTATTATTACTAATATGTTATTCAAACATTGCTGCACTATAAGTGTATACTGATACGTTGTTTTACGCTGCAGCAACATCAGCGTATACTAATATGTGGTGCAGACGCCGCAGCACTAGTAATGTAGTAGTATCATCGGATACTACTAATACATGCTTCAAACAACGCAGAACTATCAGCGTATACTACTAATACGTCCTTCAAACGGCGCAGCACTATCAGTGTCTACCAATATTTATGAAACCCGACTACCAGGAATTTTCTGCGATTCCCTGACAATGCTAAACCTATTGGAGAATATCCGCATTTCCGCTTTTTTTTACCCCGGAGACCACTTTCATCCCTGATTATGCTGATCGGCTGCGGTTTTCATGGCTTTTCCTAGACTGATATAAAAATAAATCATCCACATGAAATAATTTTAGAATTGTTATATCAGAATAACATGATATCCCCGTGAAATAATTTCAAAGTTGTTTGCCTGAAACCACTATCGTCCCTGTACTTTTAAAATTCCCTTGTCATATAATAATGATAATAATAATAATAATAATCATGAAAAGAATGGAACAAAATGCCCTTGTCTAATTTACAGAGTAATTAAGGACAGGTACTTTATTCTTCTATTTACGGTCTCTGGTTGCACTTTTAATTTCTATTTCCAAAATAAATGTTGAAAATTCACAGTTTAATTGCATTAATTGTGTGACTAATCGGTGCTTGTATAAAGTTGTAACACTGCGTTCAATCACAGTAAAGCCAGTCTCGGTCATTTCAATTTGGTTCAATTCTTATTCTGTTCATGTTCAGTTTCCTGTTTCCATACAAGTTAAAATTGTTGCAGAATGGGTTTTGAACATCCGCTTCCAATCTGGCAAGTTGTGGCTTCTTTCTGTCTTTGGGCCGAGTAAACCATTGGTCCACAACTGGTTCATCAAAGGCTGTGGTATGTGCTGTCCTGTCTGTGAGAAAGTGCATAATAGAAGACCCCTTTCTGCTTATCGGAAAGAGTAGCCTATGTGGCGGCAGTGGGTTTCCTCCAAAGAAATATGGCAGAATGATCATATGTTTGACGTCCAATAGCCGATGATAAAAATCAGTGTGCTCTAGAGGCATTGTTAAATAAAACAATCTTTACTTTACTTTGTTGGGGCCAATTCAAGCGAATGACATGAAAATGTATACTTGCCACTACGTAGCCAGGCGCTCGGTATTACTAGGATAGTGCAAGGAGCAGTGGAATGAGGAAGACCAATTGTCTGTGATTGAAATTTTGCCTGCTTAACTAGGCCGAATCCAATGAAAGCATTTTAATTTTCAAAACCAAAATGACCAGAAGGGATGGCCGAATGAGTTACAGCGTCCATCTCCCGTGTTGGTAGATCGTGGGGGTCGTGAGTTCGAACCCTGGTCGAGTCAAACCAATGACTTAAAAATTTATACTTGTTGCTTCTTAGCCTGGTGCTCGGCATTATTAGGATAGGGCAAGGACTGGTTTTCTCAGTGTCAGGATAATGTGACTGAGTGGGATATCAGGTCATGGTGCTGGCGGCCTGGTCTTCCAGTGGGGCAGCACTATAAAGTCGCCATGAGTGCGCACTGTCACAAGTTGGTACCAGTCCTGATATGACCTTAGCTGTTGCTAGGACTTAAAACAACAACAAACAAAGAAAAATCAAAACCAAAACATTTAACTAGATTTGACTGTACATATCCAATTTCAATACTAGTGCACTTATTAAACACTTATTGCTGCTTATAAGCGAAATACAACCCCACCCCAACAACATAATTCATAAACTCACATAATTAGCCACATTAGAGTTACACTAGAATTTTCCTAACAAACCAACATTTATATACCACTTGCCTAACTGCAACTGAACATTAAAACTTACTACAAGTTTACCAACTGAATACAGAAGATAACTTCTGCTTACATTCTAAATACTATGTAAATACTCACATTGATCTGACTAATATTGATCTGGTTATATATATAACACTACTGTACCATATTGTTAGGGAACTTTTGGGGTTCAGAATTTCATTGTGTTACACGCTGCAAATTGTCTATTCAACAGGTATTGTACACCTTATTCTATATACCTTTTGTGTAAATAACCCTGAATTGAAAAATGGCTGGAAGACCAGTGCTTCGGCACTGACAAAAGACTTAAGCCGTGTTTACACGGGGAATTGTGAAACGTTCTAGACAAGGCGATTCATATGAAGCGTTTTAGATGTGTGTTTACACGGCGGAGTTGGAAAGTGTGTCGAACACTGGTGGAGCCAAACAAATGACTTTAAAATTTATACTTGTCGCTTCCTAGCTAGGCTCCCGGCATTATTAGGATAGGGCAAGGACTGGTTGGCTCAGTGTCGGGATAATGGGAATGAGTGGGATATCAGGTCATGGTGCTGGTGGCCTTGTCTCCCAGTGGAGCAGCACTATATAGTCGTGATGTGTGCACACTGTCACAAGTCACAAGTCGGTGCCCATCCTGATATGATGTTGCTAGGATGTAAACTAACAAACAAATAAACAAACTGTATTTTCACCCATTTCACCATCATTGGAGCCTTTTTTAGGGCATCTGGTTTGTACCACCTCATATAGGTTTTAAACAAATTTCATCGTTGAATAATACTATCATTTGGAATTTTATTTAGCTTGACCAGAAACTATATGATTGTGAGTTTATAAAATTCATTAGTGTCCAATGACACAAAATTGATTGTATGCTTTTACATGTAAAAGCGAGGGTTTGAACAAAAACAAACATTTCTCGCCATGAATATGGCCTGTGCTGCTGACACGGCATAAAGCAACCACCAATCAATCAATCAATCAAACCATCATTAGAAATGTGACTACTCAGCGTAAATTACTGCTTTAACATTTCTTTATCAAAATCCCACCCCCCCCCCCGCTCCCCAAATTAAGACAAACTAAACAATTTCCCTCTCCAAGCAGACTTTCCCCCTGGTTGAGACTGACATATGGCTGTTTGCGTTTGTTGCTCTCCCTGCCGTGGAGCAGTGTGGAAATGGAGAAGTGCTACCACTTCACGCAGCTGGCCGTGGAGCTGAACGAGATGGAGGAGGGCATGGCGCCTACTGACTCCCGCCGGCGCCCTGACCAGCGCTTCATGGAGGAGGGCAACTGGGACGAGGCGAATCGCGTCAAGGTCCTCATCGAGGACAAGCAGCGCCTCGCCAGGCGCAAGCGGGAGTCTGAAGCCTCAGAGGCCGCCAGCAACGGTCAGTGTGTGGCTTGGGGGGTTTTGGGATTCGATTGATTTGATTGATGACGGTTTAATGGCGTTTCGGCAACAAGGGCCCATATTCTTGGCGTCTATTTTGTCAGTCTCGTCAATCGCATTCACATGCCTATATTTAAATTTAGACGAAATTCCAAAATGGTCAGATCCATATCAAATGATGGCAAAAACCATCTCGGATGCAATTTTGAATTCGTTAGACTTGGGAGTGAAATCTAACTCACAAATAAACTCAGATTTAAAGGAGGTAATTAGTAGTTAAGTTGTTGATTTGTCTGCGCATTACATTAAATTAGTAAAGCAGTTGCTATTTGTTTGTAAAAGGGCAGAGTGTAATTACTGAGCTCTTAATTCTCCCATTCACTTTCTTTATGGCTTTCTTTCTAAAAAAAAGATTTATATATATATTTAGGGTATAGAGGTCCATGCTTTCCAACATTTCTTTAGAACCATGAGTTATCTTAGCCATTTAAAATAAGAGTTACTTCAAACTAAAGTGGGGGAGCGGGACATAGCTCAGGCGGTAGAGTGTCCACCTGGGAAGGTGTCGGTCATTGGATCGATCCTGCTCAGTGGACCCTTTTGCAGTTTGGGATATTTTCCGTTCCAACCAGTGGTCCACAACTTGTTTATCAAAGGCTGTGGTATGTGCTGTCCTGCCTGTGTGAAAGTGCATATAAAAGACCCCTTGCTGCTTATTGGAAAGGATAGCCTATGTGGCG
The DNA here is from genome assembly GCA_030323885.1 of Branchipolynoe longqiensis. Taxonomy (NCBI): domain Eukaryota; kingdom Metazoa; phylum Annelida; class Polychaeta; order Phyllodocida; family Polynoidae; genus Branchipolynoe; species Branchipolynoe longqiensis. The sequence goes on along the minus strand of CM059195.1, from coordinate 87,775,352 downwards.
GCAGCGGGTTTCCTCCAAAGGAATATGCCAGAATGACCATATGTTTGACGTCCAATAGCCGATGATAAAAATCAATCTGCTCTAGAGGTGTTGTTAAATAAAACAAACTTTCTTTATAAAAGACCCCTTGCTGCTTATCGGATAGAGTAACCTATGTGGTGGCAGCGGGTTTCATCCAAAGAAATATGTCAGAATGATCATATGTTTGACGTCCAATAGCCGCTGATAATCAATGCGCTCTAGAGGCGTTATATAAAACAACCTTTACTTTACCAAACTAAAGTGAGGTAGATAATAACACTACTAATAACGATCAATTTAATATATTTATCTCAGAAAAATGCATCGGACCATGCAACTTTAATAGCTTTTTTACCTAAATTAAACTAATCCTTGCTTTTCTCTACCCCCGGTGTTGCGGTTTCCCAGGGACACCAGTTTGCGAGGGACACATCGCTTCTGCACATGCGTCAAAATCGGACAGCATCGTCACTAACCGTATAAATTTAAGATAGTGTTTTTGGTAAAGATGTTTTCTATATGTGTACCAAACGATTTGTCTCTAGATGGTGTAATTTGAGAGATATTTGACTTCTGTATTTTCTGTATGAAGATTGCTCACGGCCATTGACAATGCTTTGAGTTTGACGGTACGCGCAGTGCAAAACGTTAGTTTTATTCAAAATTAATAGAAATCAAGAACCCTAACCTTATAAATTTAATTTACTCTTTATGGTAAAGATGTTTTCTATATGTGTACCAAGCGATTTGTTTCTAGATGGTGTAATTTGGGAGATATTTGACTTCTTCTGTATGAAGATTTGCTCACGGCCGTTAACAATGCATTTGAATGGAAGTGTCCCTGGCAAACTGGTGTCCCTCGGAATCCGCATCACCGGCTTCCCCACGTTGTTGTTGCAGGTCGGGACGTTGCCTCACACGAGCCGGCCTGGTTCATTAAAGAGAAGGACCCGACGACAGACAACCTCATTCATGTGTACACGGGGGACTACTGGGAGTGTAAAGAGAAGCAGGACTGGAGCAGGTGTCCCGACATCTACCTATGATAGTGGCCAGACGCCTAGCTGCAATTACTTTGTCAAAAGAAAAATTATAATTAAGAAAACCACAATAATAATTGTACAGTTTCTGTCGGGACAACTGGCTTAAGGCCGAGGATCGTGTTAATAATAATACTACTACTAATAGACGCATACATGGAGTGGTTGTGTCTATTTGAAACCACCAGGTGGCGCCACTATTATAGTATTGATGATAGCCACTGGGCGGCGCCACCTGTGAAGTACTACTCAATGCTGTGCCTATTATTATGATGATGATTTGCCTGATGGTGGTGATGATTTGTTGGGAAAAGTGAATTTAAGACCGTCGACTTGAGTTGGAAGAAGAGGGGCCGATCACGTGGTTAAGGTGACGAAGGCACGCCATCTGGTGTCAGTCGGGTGCATCGCCAGCCGGCCATTATGGATGGAAGGAAGGAGGAAGGAAGGAATGAGATGGAGCAGGAGCAGGAAGAGTGAAAAGTGAAGTATTGAAGCGAAGGAAGGAATGGAAGAAGGAGGAAGAGATGGGGGGGGGGGGGAGGAAGGATGGATTGAAAGAAAGAAGGAAAAGGTGGAAGAGCAAGAAGGGAGGAAGAGTAGGAATGGAGCGAAAAGTGGAAGAGAAGGAAGGAAGATAAAGAAGGGAATGAAGGAAAGAAAAGAAGGGAGATAAAGAAGGAAGATAAGGGCGGAAAAGGAAGGAAGGAAGCGAATGAAGAATGGAGGAGAGAAGGCAGAGAGGAGAGGACCAGTGGAAAAGCTGGACGGCAGGCAGTGTATGGGTGTGCGTGAGGGAGGCGGTGCAGACTGCGCAAGGACAGGGACCTGACTTCTTCCACATTGTTCCAAATATGCATCAGCGAGTGCTGGGGGCCCGTGTTTAGCGCGCACGATGCACGGCCGTCCTGCTGGTCGCGCCCTCCTTGTGATAGACTGCTCGCCACTGAGGTCCAGGGCCCCGCGCCGCGCTCGTCACAGGTCATTGAATTTGTGGGATTTTTCTTGTGTTAAATAAAAATTTAATTTAAACAACTTTTTTAATTTTTTTAATAAATATATATGTTTTTATCATTTTGCGGGTGGGATGGTTTCCCCCCCCCTCCTCTCTTTAGTTTGTTTGGGGTTATTTTTAATGGGCGGGTGAGTGCGCGGGCGGTGTAGGCCTCGTTTGGGAGCAAACTTGTATAAATAAATCGGTCGTATACCTCTCGGTGTTTTTTTAAAATATATGAATAATGATAATGAAATTAGCAGGTATCTCAAGTAAATAATTGTATTCAATAATTTGGGCTATAATGCCAGGATGAGATACCTACCTCTCTCCCTCACCCTCCCGTCCTCTCCCCTCCCATCCCCTCCCCTCCCCTCCCATCCCCATTTCGCTCCCACGCCTCTGCCTTCCGCCCCCCCCCCCCCCTTCCTGCCTTTTCACGTCTTTCTCTTCCTCCCCCCCCCCCACCCCCCTCCCTCTTCCTGCCCCCCTTCCTCTTCCTCCGCCCCTCCTTCTCCCCCAACTGGAACCACTTCTAATGTGACCCTGTCAATCAATGTAATAACACATGGCATGCAAACCTGCCAGCCTCCTGAACCTCCATCCCAGCTGTGCAGCCTGCCCGTGTTTAATCTCTCCGCTGTCCACACACGTCAACAATGTCCCACGCTGATAGTGTGATAGCCACAGACACTCCTTGGTGACGTCATATTCCTGGAAGAAGCGCCTGCGTATATTGTGTATACCCCGCTTTCAGTAGAGAGACTAAGACGGTAACCGGATGTGACCTAGTTGCGAATGAATGAAGGTCAGGGAAGTTCCCAGCCCATGTACGTGTGTGGTTTTTCTTTCGCATGAGTAGATCCGGACTCGAATGTGACTTTTTAGTCTTCGCTCATCTCTGAGTCTGGCTGATGCGCATCATGAACCCTCTTGACATCTCTGGTCTACCTAGTGGTCCTCGTGTACAGAATGCTTGCCCGCTTGGCTTCACCACCGGCTTGTGTGTGTCAGAATCATGGCGCTTGTTTTTTTGCGAGAGAGAAAGAGTCTGAAAAGCATATATATATCTTTATTTATATATCTGTGTATATATATCTATATATAAAAATCTTCATGATGTATTTATATATATTTTTATGTAGATATATATATCCTTATCTATATATAAAAATCTTCATGATGTATTTATATATATTTTTATGTAGATATATATATCCTTATGATATATATAGATATCTTTATCATATATAGATATATCTTTATCATATATAGATATATCTTGTGATGTATAGATATATCTTTATGATATGTAGATATATCTTTATGTAGATATATCTTTATATAGATATATACACGCACAGTGAAACCCAATTATAATGTGGTGTTTGGACTCCGTAAAATATCATCGCAAAATAGCGAGATCACGCTAAAATGGGGTTCAGTTGACTGTATTACCTTGGAATTAAAGAATTCTGGATCCAATGAATCATAGCGTTTGATCTGAATTCGCATAAAATCAGTGTTTCCCTGTGTGTGTATTATATATATATATTTCATGGATATATAGATATGGATATCTATATATAGATATATCTGAATAAATATATATAGATATATCTATGCAGATATATCTATATAAATATATTTAGGTATAGATAGATTTAGATATATATATATATTTAGATATATACATATTTAGATATATACATATAGATAAATTTATATATATAATTATATAGCTATATATATACATATAATGACGATAAGCTATTGTTAATAAAGAACAAACCTGCACCAGCTTATCGAGTCCTATTGAAATAGCGCTACATTGTGATTTAATGTTTAGCAATTTACCGCGTCCAGGGAAATAAATGGCTGTACCTGTAGCCCTGCTGAATATCAATCAGTACTATAGAGACATTGGTTAGTGTATGGGAGGGGGTGGTCAGGGGTTACTGTCAAGTACAGTGCCACCTGGTGGCGATCATGTCTTGTTACCCATGTTACTCTCCACTTCCGGTTCCCACTCCTTCCCCCTCCTTCTCTCCCTCTCCCACCCCCTTCCCTTTCACCCCTTCCCTCTTCCCTCCCACCCCTCTTCTTCCCTCCCACCCCCTTACCCCTCCCCACTTTCCCACCCCTCCCCACTTTCCCAACCCCCCTCCCCACTTTCCCAACCCCCCTCCCCACTTTCCCAACCCCCTTCCCCACTGCCTCCCACCTCCCTCCCTTCCCCCTCCTTCACCTTCTGCACTGCCGTCAACTCGGTGTAATGTGGCAGTCACACTACGACGACAAGGGGGTGACGACAGCCCGGTGACTGGGATTTTGTGAAATCCCGACGACATATGCAAATTCGGGCTAAGTTGGACGACAGCCCGACGACAGCGGGGCGACAGTGTCTGTGTGACTCTGTGTCTCTGTGTGTGTCTCTATGTGTGTGTCTGTCTCTGTGTGTGTCTCTGTGTGTGTGTCTCTGTGTTTCTGTGTGTGTGTCTCAGAGACACACAGAGTGAGTGTGGGTGTGAGTCTGGGTGTGGCTGTGGATGTGAGTGTGAGTGTGATAGAGAGTGTGAGTGAGTGTGATAGTGAGTGTGAGTGTGATAGTGAGTGTGAGTGTGATAGTGAGTGTGTGTGGTTTATTGCACACACAGAGACACAACAGAGAGACACACACAGACACACACACACACACAGACACAGATACACACAGACACAGACACAGAGATACACACACAGAGACATACACATAGAGACAGAGACACACACATAGACACAGAGACACATACAGCTGCTATGGAGAGAGAAGCGACGACAGCTTAACGGCAAAGACGACACCGTATCGACACTGTACCGACACCATAGCGACACCGTACCGACCGCCGAGCGACACCGGCTGTCGTCGGGTGTCGTCGAAGTTTTTCAACATGTCCAAAAAGTCGACGACAATCCGGTGACAGTCGAGAAAACGGAGCTGACGCGGAGGGGTCGCGGCGACAATCAGGCGACACCCGACGACACTCGACGACAGCTGTCGCTGGGCTGTCGTCGCCGCTTGTCGTCGTAGTGTGACTGCAACATAAGGCAGTCTAAGTTGGTGCAGTCCGTTCTGTAATTGTTGAATGTGTTGGTGAATGGTGGGTTGGTGGTTGGTGCCTCCTGTTTGTGTGCATCAACTTTATTTTAACCAATCTTCCAAGTGTGTTATCAGAACAAAGCCAGACTGTTATGCTGTGTGTATATTACCTCCCCCCCCCCCCCCTCCCTCTCTTTCCCCTCACACTGACAGAAGGTGGCGCACAAAGGGACAAGTGTGATTAATGTAACACATGAGCACGTCCAGCGTAAACTAGAATAGACCAGATGGGATAGCCGGATGAGTTTTCCCAGGGAGTAGGTCCTCGCGATTGGGCCAGGTCAAACCAATGACTTAAAAAATGTATACTTGTCACCATCTAGCCTGGTGTTTGGCATTACAACGAAAGGGCAAGGAGCAGTGGAATGAGGAAGAACCAATTGTTCGTGATTGAAATTTCACCCTCGCTTAATCAACAAATATAACAACCATAAAAACCAACCTGTCACTCTTTGCTCTTCCATTAAAAACCCAATTCTGTTCGCGTGTCGAGTTGTGGCTGGTATAGATTGCCACACCTTTACATGGTCCATGACAACCCATACCTGCCCTGCTCTGATCAATCACGTGACCCTTCCCCCCGCCACCTTTGTACCCCCCGCATACCTGATTTTGACTAATCACGTGATGCATTTCCATATAGATCACGTGACACTTTGTTTTGACTAATATGTATTTCTTTGGATCTTCCAGCCATTAACCATGCAAGAAAGTAAGCTCGCTTCCTCCTCTCCCCTCTCCCCTTCTTCCCTTCTCCCTCCTCCTCCTCCCCTCCTTTCTCTCCCCCTTTACCCCTCCTCCCCTCTCCCCCCTCCTCCCATCTCCCCTCCTCCCATCTGCTCCCCTCTCCCTTCCTCCACCCTCCCCTTCCCCCCCCCCCTCTCCTTCCCACTCCCCTCTCCCCTCTCCTTCTACACTCTCCCCTTCCCCCCCCCCCCGCTTTCCCCCTTTCTGACCCCTGACCTTACCTTCCTGCCCCCTGCCTTTACCCATTCCTGCCTCCTCCTTCCCCTCCCCCCCTTCCCCTCCCTCCCTTTCCTCTTCCCCCTCCCACCTGCCACATCTGCTCCCCCTGCCATCCTCCCTCCCCTCCCCTCCCCTCAGCCATAGTGCACATTACATTATAGGCCAGGCACTGTTTCGGGCGGGTCTCTGTGCCCAGAATCTTGTATAGTGCACCTGTCGGTATTCCTAGCACTGTGTCCTACTCGCACCACAGCAGTTTTGTAACTCTTTTGAAGATTAATTTCCGCCAAAAATTAAATTGAAAACAAAACAAAAATGTAATTTATGCTAAGCAGGACAACGACCTCACCGATTGTTTTGGTTAATATTATTTTTGAAAAACCGTCAATTTAAAAAAGAATATTAAATTTGTTTAAGTGAGAAATTTGTCTTCAATTTATTCTGACAAGTTGGTGGAATTTAATGGGCAAACTTGTTACAAATTGTATATATCTATATAAATATCTATATATAACCCCCCCCCCCCTCATAATGCTGATAATGTCACAACGAAGAGTCCATCCAAGGACCTATGCCTACTAAATCCTAGGTTAATTTATCAATATTAATGTGATTTGAGTAGAAATGTGACCATCTCACCAGGTTGCTCCACCATATTGAAAGTGGAAGACAAGAATAAAGTAAATAGTCATTTAAAAAAGATGTTTAAGCAACAACAAAAACCTGTGAATTAAACTCGATAAATTCCAGCCGGCTCTGAAAAGATTTGCTGCAGAAGTCTGAAGTGTAATTTCTGACGATAGTATAATATAATATCTGTGGCTGCTGCTTACTCTGAGTTGTCCGTCTTGTTTCCTGTTTCATTAGCGAGCGTAAAGCTGCATAGTCTGATGATGGTGTCAAATTTTCACAAAAACAAAGCACTGACCTAGATTTGATCCGACATAACCGACCAAGATACTGGTGTACTTATTAAACACTTGTTTCTGCATTGAAGGGAATACTTACTGCGTCAATTTAATAGAACCATTACTGCTGAAGCCGATGGTGTCCAGCATTTTGGCGTGCATGCCAGAAGTAATTTAGCATGTTTCCACTTCAAAATATCTCCAAAGTCGGCCATTTTTAATAAAGATTACTTCAAAGAAAAGTGCGGTAGATTATAATGATCAGCCTAATAAATTCATCTAAAAAATTACAAAAACTAAAACCAAAGGACTATCATTAAAGTCGCATAATCCGATGAACACGTAACATTTTCTAAACTTATGAACTTGACTAGATTTGATCTAGATAAAAGATTCACCCCGTACTTGCAGTACTTGGGTGGAAACCAACCCATTAGAAAAATTGGTGAAGAATTTTGACATGCTGGGGAAATTAACTGAGCGAATAAATTCTTCATTTACGAAGCAATATATATTCTTTGTCTTCATATTTACCCGCTACTTTTGAGTTGGAAAATATAATAAAACATCAGTTTTCGCCAGCTTTTATATAGGGTTTGTGTTCACCCCTTTACTGCAAGTATGGGGTGAATCTTTTATCTAGATTTGATCCTACATATCCAGCTTAGATACTGGTGGTTATTTTACTGCTACTTAGAAGGGGTATTAAAGCTGCATAGTCTGATGAAATATCAAATTTTCAAAACCAAACCAATTATCTAGATTTGATTTTACATATCTAACTTAGATACTGATGCAGTTATTAAGCATTTGTTTCTGCATAGAAGGCAATACTGAGTCAATTTAACAGAACCTGTTACTGCAGAAGTATATGATGTTAGAGTTTTGGCAAGCTTGCCAAAACTAATTTTCCACGTTTGCACTCAAAATATCTCACAAGTTTACCATTTAAAATGAAAGTAACTTTGAACTAATGTAGAGTAAATACTGGTGATCAATCTAATATATTTATCTCAGAAAAAATACAGAAATTTGAAACCATTGGAGTATGCAACTTTAAGTTATCTTTGTTTACTGCTAAGTTGCTATGTGTGAAATTGAGTAATGCAAAACCGGTGATAGCCAGCATCTGGGTGTATACATCATATTAACTGTACATGGTTTCACTTCAAATATCTCCGAAATTAGCCATTCACAATAAAAGTGACTACAAATTAAAATAGAGTAGTTTATAGTGATAAACCTAATATTTACCTAAAAGATATGGCAGATAATACATTGAATTACTTAGCTTTTAGCCAAGGTTCCACTAAGGCATAGTACAACATGGCGAGTGCAGCATGCGTGATTTTATTTGAAGATTACACGTATACACTTGGCAGTGAGCCTATTCTTTATTTTTCCTTGAAGATTTATACTGCCTATCATGGATAAGTATGAATAGACTTGTTATCACCATTAGACAGTTTGTTGATAGAAAGCCCGAGCCTACACTTTTACAGACCCAAGGGATTTTTAACCTCCCACACCACATAGACATGGTATGAGAGCAACTGGCCTTTGGTGACGCTGTAAGTTATATCCAGCGGTGGAAATCCAGATTGGCAGAGGTAGGCGCAAGGGGAATCGAACCACTGACCTTCAGATTAGGAGTCCGACCTAGAAAAAATTCAGGCACCCTATCCACTCCACCACAGAGAACAAACACTATTCCATGGAAAAGTGTTAAAACCATTGTCACAAATCCGCACCCATCCTGATATGACATCAGATTTGATATGAAATCAGATATAATAGGATCCCATTCACTCACACTGTGCGTTGGGGAACAAATTTATTGGATTAGTGTATGAAAAGACCATCGCTAAATGTTATGACATAGATTATTAGCATATGCCAGACTTTTGTGACAACGCACACTATTACACACTGATGGAATCACCCTCATTCTCCAACCGCTTCTTCGATATGCTTTGGCGCTTGTCACATAACGTGAGAGTGGAATCTTGGCTTTAATTTACTCAATTTTTGGAACGGCCAGGAACATGTGCAATAAAGGCAGCATGGTGCAGATGAGGCGCAAACTGGAAATAGCGATAGCTTTAGCTATGCTCAGAGAGCTCAGAGGTCAACTTGGCAGTGACTTGCTACTTTAAGTTTCCAGTTAATATATATTATATATACAATATATATATTATGTATATATGAAGAGTTCAGGCCAATAAAAAAAAAATGAAAATAACAGATTTTTGCCTGAAGGTAATTTTAATTCTCACTAATTCCACTTTTCTTGTGATGAAATGATTATGAAGCAATGAACAATAAACAAAAATAGGGAAGTACGAAAATGAACTTTTTGAAGATTTGAATCCAATGTTTATCTCAATTTTTGGATCGGCGTTTACAGGGTTTGCGCCTGAACTCTTCATATGCATGCTATTGACGTACTAACTTTGCGCGTGCGGGACCTCCGTCCTGATATGACCCTAGATGTTGCTAGAACCTAAAACAACAAACAAACCCAGTGGCCAACTCGGTATAGCGCAGTCTTCCCGTGCGGATGGTCAGGAGTTAGAATCACAGCTGAGTCAAACCAATGACTTGCTAAATTACTACTTGTTGCTACCTAGTTTAGCGCTCAGCATTACAAGGATAGGGCAAGGACTGGTTAGCTCAGTATCAGGATAATGTGACTGAGTGGGATATTGGGTAATTTTGCCGGCGACTTTGTCTCCCACTGGCACAGCACTATAACAGTAACAGGCTCCATACGGGGCTTTTAAAACTTAATTTGCCCCATTTTAAGGCCTTGAAAGTCCTTGAATTTAACCTATTTTGGTTAATTTCATTAACTGTTCCCACTGATCTAAATTAGTCCGAAATCGTCATTCGCCATTGTTTTTTTTCTCCTGAAATCCACATGAACATAGTCTTCAATTCCTGTCAAAAACAGGCTTGAAAAGCCTTGAAGTCCATATCTTCACATGTGTATGGGCCCTGCTAATATGCTATAAAGTCTCCGTGAGTATGCATTGTCACAAGTCGGTACCTCTCCTGATATGACCTTAGGTATTGCTAGGACGTTAAGCACAAACAAATGGAACACTTCCTTCATGCGTAGTTAGCCAGTTGCGGCTGTAACCAGCCTTTCCTGGTGTAATATGTTGCAGCTCGGCCGTCGGAGCCCCACGATACCACTTACTCTCCCCAGCTGTGTTCTGACGACGGCCTGTCAGTTCACACCTGATGCCCCTCTCCAACAAACTCATGAGAAAGAAAGGGAAGACAAGTCTCGCAAGATTGACAGTGAATAAGTTGTGTTTTATTGGCATCAACTCCTGTTCATCTACTAGCGACCTGTCACCCTCACTCCTTACCTATTGTCCACACAGATCCTCATTACTCTTGTTAGTATGTATCGGAATCAGTGCCGACAGCCCATTGAACCGGAGTCCCATGGTTGTTGCACACAGTTCAGCGTCTTTTGAATAGCTGCTGCTAGTTTGTATATAGAAAGTGGAGCCTCAGATAGAGTGTCTGGGTCCCTGGACAAGAGTGTCTCCTGCTAGAGTGCCTAGCTCAGTCTCTCTCTCAAGAAGAGTGTGTCTCCTTCCAGAGTGTCTCCAGAAGTGAATGAAGAATCTTAAGCCGTGTTCACACGGGCAAAATCTAAAGCGATTCAGCCAAGGCGGATAGCAGGAGTCGAATTAGCCACCCGTTCACACGGGCACTACTTGGGCCGGAAGTCGATATCTGCGAATGAGCAAGTCCAGTCTGACCAGCGCCAGTTTTCGGTTAGGCGACGTCACCATGAGAGAGTGGGTTCGACCTAGCCTAGGTATGTACTGAATCGTATTGGTTTGGAATGGTCAAAACCTCTGCTGGGCAGTGAAACCCTAAAAATAAATGATGAAAAAAATATCTGTGCACCTCTAGCAGGTTCATAGACCAAATTATATAATATGTGCTTTTGATCGACCGGAAAGTCAACAAACTAAGGTGTCGACTGCGCATGCATGTGAGGTGCTTAATCTGCCTCAGTGCGTCCACACGGGCAAAATATATCGATTCACAGAAATCGACTCACGTAATCGACCTCCACAGGTGGTTTACAGTATCCGCATCACACGAATCGATTCAGCCCTAATCCAACTCAGACACCCGTTCACACGCGAAATGTAAGCCAAACTAGGCAAGTCGATTTCTACGAATCGATTTATATTGCCCGTGTGAACACGGCTATATATATCAGAGTGAGGTCTGTGTGTCAGGGGGTGCAGATGACTGGGCCTCCCACAGCCAGCCAATTAGACACCCTCTACAGCCTGGGGGTGACGCCCTAATACGGGCAGCTGTCACTCAACCCCAGCTGCAGGTGGTGTCCATAATGTAGGCAGGATGGCTGGGTGTGCTTGCCCATCGGCCCTGTGGTAACAGGCAGTTGCAGACAGTTACAATAAATATATATTAAAACTGTCCTCCTCCACTTGCACCCATACTGGTGCATAGAGGGAACATTTCACCAAACATTAACTGTCTCTTTACATAGGATGCGAAGGAGGAGAAGAAGGCAGGAGTTGGGAAACCACACTTTATTCAGTAGGAATGCAGATAACATATAAAGTGTGAGAGTGAATGGCAATATGAGTATGGTATAAGGGTAAAGCAATAATGTCTTAAGGTATAGTATATATAATCAATAATGAGTAAGAGTAGATAAGGTATGTACAAGGTGAAGGTTATAGTTCGGAGCGAGAGTCAAATCTCAGTGGGAAGGGAGGTGCCCCGAAGAGCCCTCCACCTAATGAGATAACTGTTGTTAGTAGGGTAGGTGGGTGGAGGAGAAATGGTGCGATCAGTCTGGGCGGAGGGAGGCGAGTGGCTTAGGAGCATGGAAGCGGCCGGTTATAAGGCCGCAAGGGGGGAGGGGGGGGGGGGTTACGTCATAGCGCAACGGTTAGGGCAGGAGGGCGATAGAGGGGGGGGGGGGGGGTCCTCCTCCCCCGCCACGAATCACACGCAATGCAAGCATTACGACCAATGTATCTATCTCAGAAAATGGCAGAGATTCAAAAGCATCGGACTATGCTGCTTTATGGGATTACAGTTGCATGGTCTGATGAAATATAATTTTGTCAAAATTAAAACAACTACTTACATTTGATCCTATATATCCAACTTAGATACTGGTGTATTAGCTAATGATTTGGGACAGCATATACAGAATAACCAGTGAATTTATAACCTCACCCCTTTGAACACTCAGTTTGAAACAACCATTATGCAGGGAGGCCATTAACCAATTAGGCCAATCCCGTGACCTCATTAGCCCCCCAAACCAAGTAGGCCTACTGTGCAGGGTCATAGAGGGGAAGGGGAAATGAGGTGGATGTTGCCCCTCCATGTTAGATATTCAATGCTGTTTGGTCAATTCTATGAATATAATTAATCAATTTGGGTAATTTGAAATTTATATATATATTAATTAGTATTGCAGCATTGGATATCACATATATATATACTTATATATATATGTCTAGATATGTGTATAGATGTACATATGTATAGATACACATATATACACAGTATATACCCATATATACCGGTGTAAGGGGACGCGGGGCTCCCCCCCTCTGGGTTTAATTATTCAGGGAATCACTGTCGGAGCAAATGCTTCCTCTGCTATTTAGTCGGGATTTCAACCGTCAGTCGGCGCTGCATCGCCGCAGGTCTGCCCGGGCGTGGTGGTTTCAGCGGGTTCCCGTGCTCAGAGGTGTCCCTCGCTTCTGCGCTGCTTCTGCGCATGCGCGGATTTCGCATCAACGGGCCGTAATCGATTAACACGACCCGGGCGACTCGGGTCATCGAGTCGTCAGAAATCAAATAGACACGGGAGTGGAGTCGACAAATACACGTGCCATGTGCATATAAAGAATAACTAGATTAATTAAATGGAAATATAGGTAAACTGGGCCATAATAAAATACTTTAAATCCTATTTTGCTGTATTTTTATCGGTTATTAAAAAAAAAAAAAAAAGATTGTCCACCCGAGCGCGAGAAGCGTATTCGATTATTCGACCCGAGTTTGTAGGATATGCGCATGCGCCAATAAGTGGCTCAGGTGACCCGAGTTGATGCGAAATCCGCGCATGCGCAGAAGCAGCGCAGAAGCGAGGGACACCTCTGAGCACGGGAACCCGCTGAAACCACCACACCGGGCTGCGCTGACCATTGCTTAATGCGGGCCCGAACCGCCAGACAGTGCAACTGTCCCGGTATATTATTGAGTGATCGCCTGTCGAGACCGACACAGCTCCCTCAGGCGCGGTTCAGTGCATTCAACCGCCACCAACTTTTTTCTGTTATGCCATCTGACTTTTCGGGTTATGCTGTCTGACTTCTGTGGACCATGCGGTCATATTCACCCGACCCCTGTGGCCGACAGGTGTCCAAGACAAGTGGCGGCTTCTCGCCGGGCAACGCGGAGTTCAGCTATGGCCGAGAAGGGAAAGGTAGTGAAAGCAGAACGGCATTCGACTGACGGTGGCAAGGTGTCGCTGCCGGTGCCGGTTGATGAGGCAGCGGGAGGGGATTCATTGAGCGAGGACGAGAGGGAGCTGTCAAGTTGAGTCAAGCGGCTCGAGAGAAGGAAGCGAGTAGCCTCGCTTCTCGCTGAGGAGCTCACCCTGGAGACGGATTTGTCCCACATGTCAATTGCGAGGAAGTCGAAGACCAACTCGCCGCGGGACAACCGTAAGGATGCTGAGTCGAGTGAGGGAGCACGGAGTGGGTCACCCTCGTCGTGTGAGGGGCGGGCCCACAGTCGTTCAAGGGACGAGGAGGTGCCAAATTCCTCACGTGGGGGGGCGGGGTCGTGACACCTCGCACCACCACCGCCATCACCAGCACCGGTGTAACGATTTCAACTTCCTCCCCTTCCAAGTCCCCCCCCCCCGGGAATCTGAAAACGGGGAAATTAAAAACGTTGTCAGATTCCCAGGGGGGAACTTAAAAACAGTTTTCAGATTCCTCCCCCTATTTTCAAATTCCCTCTTCTGGGAATTTAAAATTGTTTAAAAATAAATAAAATTTCCCAAAAATGTAAAAGTTTTAAAAAGATCGAAAATGTATGAAAAATAGTAATAGTAGTCACCAAAATTTCCCCCCCAAAATTTGTTGTTAATCAAAAGAATTCACCAAAAAAATGTATATTTCACGAAAATAAAGAATTTCACACAAAAATTCTATAAGGGGGGAGGGGGGGGGGGGGAGGAAAAGGCAGCCTAAGGAGCCCAACCACAGTCCTCTGTGAGGGCCTGGGGAGGCTGGGTGGTTGGTGTAGTTTTACGCACGTTTTCAAATTCCCCGGGGGGAGGGAAAGTTAAAACGAGGGAGGGAACTTGAAAACGTTTTCAAATTCCCCTGGGAGGAATTTAAAAACGTTTTCCAAGTTCCCGGGGGGGGAACTTGAATCAGGGGGGAATTTGAAATCTTTACACCGGTCCTGGACGTCGACTTCAACGGAGAGGACACTGAGCAGAGAACGAAGGCTGCATAGCAAGTGGTCCATAAGGCGCTATACAGAGGAGGAAGAGTGTGCGCAAGCTTATGCCATTTGAAGTTGTTGAAGCTAGTTGTAGGTGGATGCTGGACAATAAGAGTGCTGATTTGCAGGATTATAAGAGATTCGTTAAGCATATTGCATATATCTGTAGTAGGGCCAAGGAAGACCGATTCTTGCCGGTGTGGCGGTTTCAGCGTGTTCCCGTGCTCAGACGTGTCCCGTTGCTTCTGCGCATGCGCGGATTTCGCATCAACTCGGATCACCCGAGACACTTATTGGCGCATGCGCACATCCTACAAACTCGGGTCGAATAATCGAATACGCTTCTCCGCGCTCGGGTGGACAATTTTTTTTTTTTTTTAATAGCGATAAAAAATACAGCAAAATAGGATTTAAAGTATTTTATGATGGCCTAGTTTACCTATATTTCCATTTAATTAATCTAAGTTATTCTTTTTGGCACACGTTTTGCACACGCACGTGTATTTGTCGACTCCACTCGCCGTGTTCTATTTGAAATTCTGACGACTGGGATGACCCGAGTCGCCCGGGTAGTGTTAATCGATTACGGCCATGTTTATTAGATTCTGACGCATGCGCAGAAGCGAGGTACACGTCTGAGCACGGGAACACGCTGAAACCGCCACACCGGTAGCTCATGCTGGCTATGACATAGCTATCCGTAAATTGGTAATGGAGGAAGGATTTTCTGCTTTCACATCTGGAAATCAGGAAATCAGGAAATTTCTTTGAGATATTATAATATCGAAAATATGAAGGAAGGGAAGTCGATCGGGAGACAATAAAGCATAAACTAGGGATGGTAAATGACCGTGCTATAAATTTAATGGCGATAGTGGCTGTTCTGACTCTGGCTGCCTCTACGGCCACTGGTGCACCAGGAGTGGCTCTAAATCCCACAAGCAGGCCGCCTGTAAGAAGGACTGATTGGCACTTGTCCGCAATCAGGTGGCTGTTGGCTCGCTGGGCCACGATATGACGACTGCTAAGACTATTGACAGTGCCCATGTCGCGTTGCCGCCCGCTTATGGCACAGGCGACAGCTCGCCCACTATTGATAATTTTGCCGGTGGTAGTGCGGCTATTGCCCAGCTACAAGACAATTAATTGCCTTCCGAATTGGTCTATGGTGTTAACTGACTAGGTTTCCATTAACAATGATTGGATTTGTATTACAGTTGTTGACCACATGTTTCACGTCGTCGCGACTGACAAGCTGGCCGCAGACAGTACGGTCACAACTCACATTGAATGTTACTTATAATTGTTTTGCTGGTGTTTGTTCTTGTGTTTATAAAGTTGCTGGTTGTGTCACTCAGCTGCATCCATGTCACGCTTTTTCAGAAATTGTCCTGAGGGGTGAAATGGATTTTGGTTGGGAATTTTTGTTGCATGGTTTTCTATTCGGCTTCAATGTTATAAATCATGATTGTCTGACCTGTTATGTTTGTTGTGAGAAGTGGGTTCAGAGCCCCGATGAGTTCATCTCAAAGAAATTGAGATACGAGTTAGACTGTACTTTACCCGACTCTTCTTTCCCCAACTCTACTTTCTCTGACTCTACTTTACCCAACTCTACTTTACCTGATCGAACTTTATCCGACTCTACTTTACCCAACCTGACTTTACCCAACCTGACTTTACCCGACCTGACTTTACCCGACCTGACTTCACCCAACCTGACTTTACCGACCTGACTTTACCCGACCTGACTTTACTCGACTCTACTTTACCTGACTCTACTTTACCTGACTCTACTTTACCTGACTCTACTCTACCTGACTCTACCTTACCCGACTCTACTTTACTCGACTCTACTTTTCCCAACTCTACTTTCCCAGACTCTACTTTTCCCAACTCTACTTTACCTGACTCTATTATCCCGACTTTGCTTTACCCGACTCTACTTTACCCGACTCTACTTTACCCGACACAACTTTATCTGACACAACTTTACCTGACCTCAGGTAAGGTAAACTCAGGTTGGATAAAGTGAGGTTGGGTAAAGTCGAGTCGGGTAAAGTGAGGTCGGGTCAAGTGAGGTAGGGTAAAGTGAGGTCGGGTAAAGTGAGGACAGGTAAAGTGAGGTCGGGTAAAGTGAGGTCGGGTAAAGTCAACTCGGGTCAAGTGAGGTTGGGTAAAGTCAAGTGGGGTAAAATCAAGGCAGGTAAAGTCACACTGTTAATCGCCAACTCTCTGAACCGGCAGTGGGTTCGAACACTGGTCGAGTCAAACCAATGACTTATAAATTTATACTTGTCGCTTCCTAGCCTGGCGCTCGGCATTATTAGTGACTGGTTGGCTCAGTGTCAGGATAATGTGACTGAGTGGGATATCAGGTCATGGTGCTGTTGACCTGGTCTTCCAGTGGGGCAGCACTATAAAGTCGCCATGAGTGCGCACTGTCACAAGTCGTTCCCCATCCTGATTTGACCTTAGATGTTGCTAGGACGTAAAACAACAACAAACAAAAAAACTAAACCCTGAACCGGGACTCCCTGCTCCAGGCCTCCCTCTACCACCACCCAAATATTTGAATAGAATTAAAAAGTAATAACCAAATGTAAATTAAATCAAATTTAAATTCAATAATATTTTAGCTCATGTTTTTGTTGATGTTTCTGTATCAGCAACAAAAGTGATATGCATGGTGCTTATGCATAATATGTATTTAATCACAGTGAATTATATATTATGTAAATATATATTTGTGCACAAATATATATCTAATTGATGAACAACAGTTCCCACAGGACCTCCCCCAGTGCCAAGTGGAAGTATGTGAGTGGGCCACAGACCAGCATATCCCCCCATGGTTGACTGGAGGTGCCCTATTGTTTGGGATTAATGGCTATACCAACACAGTACTATCATGGGCAGTTCTGGCATGTAGCCATTTCTTGTAACTGAAGAATTATTTCCTAATATTCACTGTTAATTTACTCATTCTGGTCCCAACTAAATGTCCTCAGAATATTCAGGAAATTAGATATATTTTTTTGCTTTCTAGCGATGTATTCCAATATGAAAACATCTCAAAACTCAGTGTGCTACAGCCAAAACTGTAAAACGCCACACTAATCTTATATACAAATTGACCTTGGTATTTAACTCGATGGTCAAATGACAACCGTAGCTAAAACGAGGTAAGCTCTCCAACCTGTTTATGGCCTTGTCTATTTTGAGCCTTCTATTCAACTATGATTTATATATATGTACTACTGTTATTCGACTTGCCAATTACTACTCAACTTCCCTGAAGTTACGGACTTGTTTTTTCATTGTTCATGTTAGCATAACATGGGTAATTTGTGAGGAGCGGAAGTGTAGGGCCTCAGCCAGCTTTCGACACTAACATGCCACCTTTCTGAACATGCCACTGAACTGAGGCACCCTGCCCTAAGACTAATATCACTACCAAACATCATCTCAGTGCTGCCACCTACATTTGGCTGTAGGAACTAAACTACACCACCTATGCTGCCACCAACTGGCTCGACACACGGGCGGTGACGTCACATACAGCTATGAACCGCTCACTCGCCGCCCGGACATGAACCCGCCAAGACCAGCTGACTATCAATTTGCTGCCCCCCACCCCTCAACTAACAACAGGTGGAAAGGCGGTGGGGTTGAGAGTGTTGAGTGATTGCCTATTGTTTGATTGATTACCTATTGTTCGATTGATTACCTATTGTTCTAGGACATTGTTTATTCTGGCTGATTAAATGTGAATTATACCACTTCCATCTTGTCGTTAATTATTAAATATATTTTTTAATTAAACTAATATTACTCTGTCGATCTTGTTGTCTCGTTAAGTGAATTTATACTATATTTACATAATAAATTATATATATATATGCTATATATAATTTATACAATACTCACATAATAAATTATATGTATATATTATATACAATTTATTATTTGAATATAAATGGGCGGAGCTAATGAGTTAGTATATGATTTGCAATTGTTCTATTTTATTAACAAGTATTTATATAGTAAAACCTCTCTAAGCAACCACCTCCACAGATCGACCGCTCCCCTATATCGATCGCTTTATTTGGCTTCCAAACGATCGCCCATACAATACCATTGTAACAATTTTTAAAAATTCCCTAAACCGACCACTTCCCTAATTGGACAATTTAAAGTCGGTCCCAGGGTCGGTGGATTTACAAAGGTTTGACTGTATATATGGATATCCTTTATCACATGTATTAATGCCGGTAGTGTCCGCCCTCCTCCCCTCGGCCTGCCGCCAGGGAGGAGGCCCCGGACCGAGTCTCCACGACCGACGATCGTATCGACGCCAACTCCTGCGCCGTGGAACGCCTCACCGGACTCGTGGAGAGCCTCCTCCTCCAGGGGGCGACTCCGGGCCCCGCGCCGGCACCTGCCCCTCCACCTCCCTCGGCTCCCTCAGTCCTGGAGCGCCTCACAGACTTCATGGAGGGCCTCACCCGCGAGGCCGCGGGCGCCGCCCCAGCGACACAACGCCAGCTGACCGCCCCGCCTCCGACGTCCACCCCCTCTACCTACAAACTATGAGGCGGGGAGCCTCCGCGACGCACATGGTCGCCTCCCGGACTCTACTCGCCTCCGCCACCGACCACAGCCCACCTCCGCGGCCGAGGCGGTCGGCGAAATACTGGAGTCCGCCGAGGCGCAAAACACGGGACGACGCAGAGGTATTCCTCAGGGCTACGTCTTCCCCCAAGACCTCATCGAGCGTGGCCCCGAGGGGAAGGCGGTCAAAAGAGGAGAGGCCTCCCTGGAGGAGTACAACCTTGCCCTCAGGATGTTCGAGTCCCACCCCGCCTTCCACTCGGACTCCATCCCAGGCCTCCTCTACCACAATCTGACGGTCCAGCGCGACTGTGTCACGCATCCCTGGCCCACGGTTCGGTGCTGGTCCGAGACGGTTTTCGCGTGGGTGGCCGACGGGTGCCTCCCGGACGGATGGCTCGACCCCATCGCCATCAACGCTGTCTGCCTGGACATCCTCACCGCCCCCGCGACTTTCGTCTCGGCCACCAGGGCTCCCACCTCACGCGCCTCTGCCGCCGTGCGCCCCGCAGCCGCCCCCCAGCCGCGCGCCTCCCAGACCGACTCCAGAACTCCCTACACCCGAGAAGCATATGTTCAGCCTGGAACCGGGACCCTGCCTCATGCGACCTCGCCCCCGCTGGTGAGGCACACGGGGAGCAGGGCGCCCGGAGGCGCCATGCCTGCGCCTACTGCGCCAACGTCAGGCGCATCCTCACTATGCACAGTGAGGCGGTCTGCAACACAAAGCACCTCCGGGAACGCGCCTCAGCCGCCCCCGCGACCCCCTCGGCGGATTTTTAGTCCGTCGGCGGCGACCAGCCCACCCGGCTCGGGCGAGGCGCGCACCAGGAGGGACCGGCCCAACGCCCACCCCCCCACCACGCAGCCCGAGCACCAACCGCTCCCAGCGGCAACCCCCCCATGGGAGGGCTCCTCACATCCCCCGACCATCTGCCGCCGATACATACTTCAGCGTCATCCCTCTGACGTCACAAGCCGCCCTTCCAACAGCCCAACACCGGAAGCAGCAATTAAGCGACTGGAAGTCCGCCGCCCGCTCACAGGGCACCCCCCGGCCCACCACCGGGGCCGACGCAACACCCGGGGGACACCCCGCGCCGCAGGCCCTCTCATCTCCTCTGGCCGGTTACGTAACCCTCCTCCGCCCCACCGCCAACCCGCCGCTTCCCAAAGCCCGTTACGTAACCCCCCCGCTCCCCGCCAGCAGTGCTTCACCACCACCGCCCCCCGCCGCCCCTCCCTCCCCCCGCTAGCAGTGTTCCACCACCACCGCCCCCCACCATCACCCCCGCCGCCGCCATCGCCGCCGCGCGCCCTCCCCCGGCGACACCGCCTACCTCCACCACCTCCACCACCTCCCCCCGCCTTACCGCCGACCCTCCCCCCCCCGCCCTGCTGGCGCCCCTCCCCTCCTCCACCACCGACTTCCAGCTCCCTCTCCCTCACGACAACCGCGCCTCCTCCCCCCTCCACTCCCCGGCCCCCCTCACAACCCCCCTCCCCCCTCCCCCCCCCTCCCACCTCCTCCCACCTCCCCCCTCGGCGACTTAGGCGAACCCATCGCCGACGTCGTCGATCCTGATATACAGGACACCCTCCCCGCCGCCCCCTCCTGCGGCCCCTCCCCCCACCAATACCGCCCCACCCTCCTCTCCATCTGGCCCCACCACTCCGCCCCGACATGGGACCGCTACCCCACCTTCTCCCGGGCCTACGACGCCCTCCGGATCACGGGCCTACCTAACTTTTCCCGCCCGCATCCCCCTCCCCTCAGGCCTCCACATCCCTGCGTGGCATGCCCGCCTCCACGGATACCATGACGGTGACCTCATCGACCTCCTCGAGTTCGGCTTCCCCGCCAATTACTCTGCCAGCACCCCTCCCGCCATACCTACACCAACCACTGTGAAGCTCCGGGGCACCATGCCCACCTCCGCGACTTCGTAGCCACTGAGCTTGCCCACGGCGCCTTCGCGGGCCCCTTCCTCACCCCCCCCCCCCCCTTCACGCCCTGGGCCCAGGTCTCCCCCATGATGACCCGCTCCAAGTCCGACCCGGGCAAGAGGCGGGTCATCGTTGACCTCTCATACCCCCCAGGCTGCAGCGTCAATGCTGGCATTCCGAGGCGCGAGTTCCTCGGCAGCCCCCACGCCTATAACCTCCCCAGTGTCGCCGACGTGGGTCGCCGCCTCGTCACAGAGGGCCCCGGGGCTTACACCTGGACGGCGGATATCTCCCGCGCCTACCGTCAGCTCCGGGCCGACCCTCTCTCCTGCCCTCTCTACGGCATCACCCTCGATGGCGCGACCTACGTCGACCTCACCCTCCCCTTTGGATGCCGCTCCTCTGGCGCCGCCTGCATCCGAGTCACCTCCGCAGTCGCCTGGGTCCTCTGCCGCGAGGGCTTCCACGCCCTCGTCTACGTGGACGACTTTGTCGGGTGCGAGCGCACCTTCCTGAGGGCCCGCCAGGCCTGGTGGTGGACCCGGGAAGTGCCACCCCCTGCGGCCCGCCTCGCCTGGCTTGGCTTCGCCATTGACAGCGAGGCCATGCCCATCCGCATCGCACCCGACAAGGTCGACGACCTCATCCGGGACTGCGAGGCCCGGGTCGCCCACCCGACCCTCGGGCGCCGGGATCTCCAGAGTATCCTCGGGCGCCTCAACCACGTGGGGAGCTGTGTCCTCCCTGCGAGGAAGTTCATGGCCTGCCTCCTCGCCGCCCTCCGCACCTGCTACGGTGCCGCCTCCATCACCCTCGGGGAGGAAGCCCTCCACGACCTCAGGTGGTTCGTGGCCTACGGCCGGGCCACCAATGGCCTCTGCCCCTGAGGTCCACCGGGTGGTGATCGAGTGCGACTCCTGCCTCACTGGCGGGGGGGGCCTACTCCGCCACCCACTGCTATGCCCGAGGATACTCCGCGGCCTACCGGGAGTGGTATCCCACCATCCACCAGCTCGAGGCCATCAACTTGGTTGTCGCCCTCCACGCCCTCCTCCCCCGCGACGTCACGGGGGCCACCGTTGTCAACAACACCGACAACCTGGCCTCCGCAGCCGCCCTTGAGTCTGTGGGGCCGTGATGCGGTCCTTGGCACCTGCGCCTGGGAGCTATGGCTCATGGCCGCCGAGGGCTCATTCACCCTCGCCATCCCCCGTAAGCCCGGAGCGGAGGTCATACTCACGGACGCCCTTAGCCACGCCCATCTCCCTGGCCCCTGCGCCGAGGTCGCCCGGACCGAGGTCGCCCGCCTCGGACTCACCTACATCCACCCCGACCACGACCGTTTCCCCTACAATCCTGGGTTCTGATTCTAGGATACTCCTCCGCTGAGGTGGCGGCTGTCGATGGCCTCAGGATCGCCGCCCTCGCGCCTGCCACTTGGAGAAACCGCCGCCGCCGCCAGGCTGAGGATTACGTCACCACCGCCTCGGGTCACGGGCGCGACCCTCTGGCTCCCACCGCCTTCGACGTCGCGGCCTACACGGCCACCCTCTACGCCCGCTCCATCGCCCCTGCCTCCGTCCGCAACGCCCTATCCGGGGCGTGCTCTTGGGTAGAGGCCGCCGGGGGTGACCCCACCGCCTTCGGATCGCGCCTCGCCCGGGACGTCTGCCGAGGCAGGGAGCGTCCTCCGCCCACGTCCCGCGGCCGGACCCGCCCCTCCTGCCTCGCCACCTCGCCGCTGTCGTCACCCACCTCCACGCCGCCGGCCCTTCGGGCGTCGTCCCTCGGGCCGCCCTCCTCCTCGGGTACTACGGGATGCTCAGACAATCCAGCCTCCTGTCTCCCAGCCCCGAGGGGTGGGGCGGCCCCCACACCATCACCCGCGCCAACGTCGCCCCCGCCCCCGGCGGGCTTCGCATGCTCCTCAGGACTTCAAAGACTATCACGCTGCCCTCGGGGGCGGTCGCGCTCTTCATCCCCACGACCCCGGGATCCCCGCTCTGCCCGGTCGCCGCTTGGCACGCCTCCGCGGCACTCGTCCCGGCTGCCCCGGATGCCCCGGCCTTCATCATGCCCTCGGGCCGCCCGCTTGACCCCAGGACCCTCACCGCCCTCCTGAGAGGCACGCTCCGCGCCCTCGCCATCCCTGCCCCCGACAGCTACATCCTCCACAGCCTATGTCGGGGCGCGGCCCAGGCCTGCCAGAGGGCCGGGGTCCCCCTCCGCGACATCATGGCCCAGGGCACCTGGACCTCCGGGGCGGTCCACACATACCTCCCTCGCCTCGCCGCCTCCGCTGCCCCTCGAGCCCTCTCCTCTGTTTTGGCGGAGGGCTCTTCGGGGCCGCTCCCCTAAAAAGACACTGACATTTATCCTGCACTTTATTCATTGATCATTGTACAGATACTCCCCCACATTGTACATTGCCCCCCCACTTTACATAATAAAGTGTGCTTTTTCTCCACTCCTGCCTCCGTCTTCCTCCTTCACTGCTCATCGTTCGTAATGCTTGCATTGCGCTTGATTCGCAGTGGAGGAGGAGCACCCCCCCCCTTCTCTCTCCCCCCCCAGGCCGCGACCGTTGCATTGCGTAACCCCCCCCCTCTCCCTTATAACCCAGCCTCCCTGCCCTCTCTCGCCACTCCGCCTCCTTCCCCTGCCAGACGCACTCCTCTCCTTTTTTCTCCACCCACCCACCCTAACTACACTCACTTCTACCTTCTAGGGCGGAGGGCTCTTCGGGGCCGCTCCCCTAAAAAGACACTGACATTTATCCTGCACTTTATTCATTGATCATTGTACAGATACTCCCCCACATTGTACATTGCCCCCCCACTTTACATAATAAAGTGTGCTTTTTCTCCACTCCTGCCTCCCCCTTCCTCCTTCACTGCGCACCATAGCCACGTGGTCATATGAAAAGTGGATTTAGGAAGCTTTAACATTATTTGCAGGTAAAAATCTTTTATTTGAACTACATTTTTGGATTGGGGTTTACATGGTTTTTGCACCTGAACTCTTCATATACCCACGTATATACAACGTATATGCGGATGTAACCGAGTTGCATGGTGCTGCCACCCAGGGGCTCCTGGGGGCTCCTCAGGGGCTCACAGGATAGTGTCATCCACAACCACCAGGTGGGGCAGGAGCCTCCCTACACCTGTTGTTGATATTGGCTCAGTCTGACCCTGTCAGCCAGAGCTTCCACACTCCTTCAAAACTTGAGGATAGCTTTACACAGTCTACCTGCTACCTGTGTCTATGGTTTCCTATGGATCACTATATGGATCACTATACGGCTCACTGTACGGCTGCTGCTAAAACTGAATCTACATCTAGACGGCCGATCTACAAACTGTGAGCTAAAACTAACTTCTGTCGATACGGTTCATATCAGCTGCTTAATCGGTTCGTCTTAACGTCCTGTCTTAACGGTCAGGGCGGCTACACGGTTACCCCAAGTTTAGCCTAATAATATCAATAACGTACTGTCGACACGGTAATCGGCCTGTCGATACGGTAATCGGAGATTTTTAGTGATTATTGGTTCGGTTAGGTTGATTCAAAAAAACTTTTGGCGGGAAAGTCGTAACGGCTGCTCTTACGGTTCTGTGTTCAGGGCTACGGTAAACTATGAACGACTACGGCACATCTACGGCACTACTGACCGTCAACAGGGACGCCTGCCGTGATTTCTGCCATTTTTTCTTCGAATAATCGTCATATTTCGATTAATGACGAAAAACGCTACTGTCGATACGGCCGTCCGTACGGCGACCGTCCGTACGGCAACCTGTCGATACGGTTTGAATCTACACCTAGACGGCCGATCTACAAACTGTGAGCTAAAACTAACTTTGTCGATACGGTTCATATCAGCTGTCTAATCGGTTCGTCTTAACGGCCACTCTAACTCTAACGATCGACGGCTACCCTAACGGCTACTCTAACGGTTGATAATATAAATAACCGTATGTCGACCTGTCTATACGGTAGTGCTACTACGGCACAACTACGGCGCTATTCCATACTGCCAATAATCATTGCATTTGGATTATATATTTGAATAATCGGCATATTTCTTTAATGTCGAAAAACGTCACTGTCCATACGGCCGGCCGTACGGCGACCTGTCGATACGGTAATCTCTGCCGTTTCCACACGTACAATGCCAAAGGAGTACTGCACGTTCTGTAGTATTGTCCACCAAGAGCCAGTAAACGACGGCTGCAAGCATCGTGAATCGACGAAACGGACGACTCGTTCGACGTCGAAAGCCGACAGGATGGCCGAGGGAGGAAAATCGTTATCGTCCAAGCCCGAAGTCGTGATCGACCAGGTCGTCCGGCCCGAAGACGACGACAGCGGAGACGATGAACGGGAGATCGTAGCCCGAATCGCTAGGCTGCGGAAGTGGAAGCGTCTAGCCGAACTCGGAAGGGAGGAACGAGACCTACTCGACGACGTCGCTTGGCTCTCTGCACAAACTTCGAAAAAATCCGAAGAAATCCGACGGGACGAGACGACGGGACCATCCAGCGGACACCACGACAGCTCACATTCGCGAGGCCGCAGCGTGACACGAAGACGATCTTCGTCCTCGCATCGTAGGAGATGTCATCATCGACATCGCGCTTCGAGTTCTTCTTCATCAGACGACCGCTCTGCCAGCAGAGAGAGGAAGGCCAGAAGTAAGTGGTCGTCGCGTAGGCATGCGGAGGATGGGAAGGATGTTAAGAAGTTGCCCCCTTCGAGCTGATAGAGGCAACCGTAAACTGGGTGGTAGCCTCTAAGGTGACTGACGGCGGTACGCTCTTGCGCATCCTCCAACACCTTGGATACATCGCGGGCAAGGCCAAGTCTGGGACCTTCCAGGAAAACACGCACGTGAACTATGACCGTGCCATCCGCAAGCTCGCCGTCTCTGAGGGTTACACGGCCTTCTCCGCGGGCAATCCCGAACTTGCCCTTAAATACTATGCTTTCGAGCATATGAAAAAGCACGGTGGGGGGGAGTTGCTCACTCGAGCGGGGGTAACCGGGGTCGGCCGAGGCAGTTGTTTGTCAGGGACGGGAAGAAGCCTTGCTTCTCGTTCAATAAGTACGAGGGCTGCAGCAGGGACGACCGCACCTGTAGTTACGGCCACTGGTGCTCCAGGTGCAGTAGTAAAGCGCACATAAGGAGCAAGTGCTCGAAGGACTAGGGGTCTGTCGGCGGTCCGGTGCGGCGCGTCCTGAAATTGTGTTCAGGGGATCGTCATACCATTGTTGGGTTAGATCCTAGTGTTCTGGCAGATTGTGCTGCCCCCCCGACGCCGGTTACCATTTCCGACAACCTGCCATTAATTTCTCCCGTGTATGTGACCTCGGGCTCTGTGATTGAACACGTTCCCCCATATGAACCTGTTCCTCGTGATGTAGTTCACGACCAGTTACTTAAATCTGTTGGCCCCCATGAATTGGCCGCCCATTGTAATGTGAACACTGATGTGCCGCCTATTGGCGGAATGCCGCACTGCCCTTTAATCGCCTGCAGTTGGTTAACATTGTCCTGGGTGGAGGGTAGCATCTACGTAACTGCCTTTGATAAACTTGGCTCTTCGGGCAAACCCACTGTGTTAACTGTTTCCCTTGCCTGGAAGAATGCCACCTGTACATGTGTGCATTATATAGGCCCCAGCAGGGCTCAATTTAAACCCTGTCACGTCATATGCGAATGCTTCTTTCGCGGTTCTGTCATTGATGACTGGGAGTTCATACTGCACGGCTCCCTCTTTGGATTCAAAGTCATCAACCCCAGTTGCACCGCCAGCTATTCGGCCCCCTCTCGGCCTACCCGGGATGGTGCCGAAAAAATCTTTATCAATAGAAAGCTCAACTCTGAGCTCAGCTGCGGTTATATTAGTCGGGCCGACTCAGCCCCTATCTGCACCCACAATGTCTTTGCTGTCCCCAAGTCAGGCGGCGATGGAATACGCACCATTGTTGACTGCAGTAAGCCCAGCGACCGCTCGGTGAACAGTTTTGTCGACGAGGTGTCGCATTCCTTTTGCTACCAAGGCATTGGCGACTTAGTCGACCAGCTCCTTTGCGGAGACTTCATAGCCACTATAGACATTAAGTATGCCTATAGGGCCATCAACATCCATCCCTCTGACCGCGCTTTCCAGGCTATCAGGTGGGATTTCGGTACTGGGGGTAGGCCCGAAATTTTCTTTGACAACCGTCTATGTATGGGGCTCTCCTCTAGCCCCTACATTTTCAACCGTATATCGGATTTCATTGCTCGCTGTTGCAGGCGCGATGGAGTTGCCAGATGTGTCAACTACCTGGACGACTTTGCCGTTCTAGGCTCCTCGTTCGAGGATTGCGCAATTAATCAGCAAAAAATTGCAGCCGTCCTTCGTAGGATGGGGTTCTACTTAAGTTACCCCAAACTCCGCGCGCCTGCCCAGTGTGCAAGATTTCTCGGTATCGAAGTTGACAGTGTCCTTCTCCAGCTCCGCCTCCCCCGAGATAAGATCATTAAACTTAAATGTGTACTATCGGGGTTCCTCAGCAAACGGAAGGCCTCACGTAAAGACCTAGAGAGGTTAGGTGGCCGCTTAGCACATTGCGCTACTGTCGTCCGGGGGGGCCGCTCCTTCTCAACCAGGGTCTACGACGCGATTCGTCAGCTGCGTAAACCATACTACATGTTCCGCCTCAATGAGGAATTCAGGTCAGAGCTCAAGTGGTGGCTTAATTTCGTCGATACCTTCAACGGCTACGCTAAAATTCTTGGCCCCCACGCAGCTGTCGTTTCGGTTTACAGTGACGCCTCTGATTGGGGCTTCGGAGCGACCCACTCGGACGACTGGTTGGTCGGCTGTTTCCATTCAAACGAGCGCGACCTGGCCTCTGAGGTCGGCCACCATCATGCCGATGCAACTGGGGTTGGGCCCGAAACCCACATTAACCAAAAAGAAATGTGGGCTGTCATCGCCGCTGCCCGCCGCTGGGGCCATCTTTGGCAAGACAGAAGTGTTGTGTTTGTGACTGCCACCGGCCGCTGCATTAATAAAACCATCATGGGCTGGGTTAGGGAACTTTTCTGGACTTCAGTTACCTTTAACTTCGACGTGAAGTCTGTTTATATCAGGAGCGGAGACAACACTATCTGTGACGCTCTGAGCAGGTGGCAAGATGTTCTTAGCAAGCACCGCATTGTTCGCGCCGATCCTGCCGGCCGTCTCTGTTGTGCCCAATTATTTAGCAAGTAACTCTATCTTGCAGGTCTAACCGAGCTGGAGGGTCAGGTCAGAGTCATGTGCGACCAGTTTTACTTGGCCAACTCGAGATCAACTCGGTCCATGCAGGTGCAGAAGTACCTCTCCTTCATTGAGGAGTTCCGCGGCCTCTTGTCTCCACTACCCTGCCCCTCCGCCCAGGTCGCTATGTATGTGGTGTGGCTTGCCCGAACTATGAAATACTCGTCGATCACCAACTATATCAGCGCATTAAATTTCTTTCTTAAATCGGAGGGCTACCCCGGGGTTGACTTCTCCTGTCACCGAGTAAGAACCGTCATGGGAGGGGCTAAGCGGGTCCTGGGATGCCAGGTCAAACGGGCTGCTCCACTGTTGCCCAAGGAACTGACACTTATGTTTGACCGTATGTCCGATCGCGAGGGCCATGTTTGCACCCGCGCGGCTATCCTGACAGGCTTCAGAGCTTTGCTCCGCAAGTGCCAACTTACGGAGTCGGACTTGGTTCTGAGACGTTCTGACTTTGAGTTCTTTAAGTGGGGGATGGTGATCTCTGTCCGCAAGTCCAAGACGATCCAGTTCAAGGAGAGAGAGCTCTTAATCCCCGTAGCCCGAGTACCGAACACCACACTTTGCGCGGTATTCTGGGCTGAAAAGCACTTTCAGCAGGTTAAAGTAACCCAAGATGCCCCTGCTTTCCAAATTCCCTCTGCTCACGGGGGCTACAGACCTTTAGATTACGTTACCCTCCAGGCAACCATAACAATTTTCTCGGAAGAGGCCGGGCTAGACTCCTCCTCGTTCTCCTGCCACTCGCTCCGCAGGGGTGGGTGTACCTTCCTCGCCCTACAAGGGGCCTCCATTGACGAGATCAAGGTACGCGGTGACTGGTCCTCGGACTGCGTCTATAGATACATTGCTTGACCTCTGGCCGACCGGGTCGTTGCGGACATCAAGGTCGCCACAGCTCTTTCTGCCTTGATTTAATTTCTTTATTTTTTCTTCTGTCTGGTGTGTCTGTGACTTTGGCACTTGAGGCCCAGCCAGGTGCATTACTTTCTCTACTATTCACTTCCTGTAAATAAATAATGTACCCACCAATACTGTGTTGCCGTGCAATTCTTACACCCACGTATATACAACGTATATGCGGATGTAACCGAGTTGCACGGTGCTGCCACCCAGGGGCTCCTGGGGGCTCCTGGGGGGCTCACAGGATAGTGTCATCCACAACCACCAGGTGGGGCAGGAGCCTCCCTACACCTGTTGTTGATATTGGCTCAGTCTGACCCTGTCAGCCAGAGCTTCCACACTCCTTCAAAACTTTTTCTTCATTTTAGGTAGGGCACTTGAGGCCCAGCCAGGTGCATTACTTTCTCTACTATTCACTTCCTGTAAATAAATAATGTACCCACCAATACTGTGTTGCCGTGCAATTCTTACATACATATATATATATATTTTACCTCGGTATACAGCCTCAGGCTAGCCTCAGGCTAGGGAGAAGGAAGCACGTGAGGTACCAGCAATTAGCATATACAACTCACGACTGGGCTTTACGTGTCGTTGGGTTGCTCCGGCAAATTTAGTCTACATAACAAAAAAAAAAAAAAAAAAAAAAAAAAAAAAAAAAAAAAAAAAAAAAAAAAAAAAAAAAAAAAAAAAAAAAACAAAAAAGCTATTACCGCAGTAAAGTATCATAAAAAACTGTGGTTAGCTTAATTATGATGCATTAGAGCATCATTATGGAAAGTTTAGACTTTCTTTGGTCCATTTTGGACGAGTTATTTGGTTATAAAAAACAAAGGATAGAATTCCTTCTCGAAGGAACGAAACCGATCATTAGCGGTTCTGTCAACACCCGTGTCACCGTGTGATTATGGGTAGAGATGTGGGCTCTGCCTCATCTCCTGTGGAAATTCTCTCGTACTCTAATAGAGAGTAATGTTGGAGATGCTCCTGGGTTTCTTTTATAGACTCCCCACAAACCTTTTCAGGCGTTTCTCCGAGTTTCGTAGCATTTTCTCCAACTTGTTGACGTTGTAGTCACAGGTGGGAGAAGTGTGCGGGACAGAGGGATGGGCGGGCCGATACACTGGTCCCGACCCCGCGTAAGGTTTGGGCTTGACCCACAACCCACGCACAAATTTAGCTTATTACGCCTGTGTTATAACGGTATAAACATGTTCTCTAACACCAATAGATGTCCAAATGAGTTTGAAACAACCATATTGTGACATATATATATACCGGGACTGACCAAAAATCTTTGTTTCAGCTCCCGATGGCCACGAAGCGGAGTAAGCGCGGTGCAGCAGCAGCCGAGGGGCGTGTTCCGAGTGGAGGGGACTAGGAGTACGACTCCTCACCCGTGTTGTCGGCAGGGCCTTCGACACAGCCCGGGGCGCATATTCTCTCCGAGGAGGACATAGTGCTGATGTCGGCCGCGGCTCAAAATTGGGAGACGCGGTTTGCGGCGATGGGAGTCGTATACGTCGGCTCTCAGAAAACCACCGGTGTCTCGTAACGGAGTGTGCAAGAGAGAGTTCAAAGAGGAGTCTTTTTGGAGGATTTTCTCGGAGGACAGACTCAGAGATGGAGCTTATGGCTCCCCTCCTTCTCCTAAACGGAGGAAGAAAGAAGAAGGAAAAACGTATGTTTCATCGGGTGATGATTTCACCAAGGAACGGGGGAAGACTGGACTTCACAAAAAGCGGAAGACCAAGTCCAAGAAGAAGAAGAAGAAGAGGAAAGTTTCTTCTTCTTCTGATTCGTCCACAGATTCCACTTCCACGGAATCGGACTCAGACACACAATATGAAGGTGTCTATGTTGCCATTGGTGGCAAAGTGGCTAAGAAAGTGGAGAAGCCAAAGGCTAAGCGTGTGAAAACCACTACGCTTATGCGTGAGAACATTAATGGCCATTTCCGCACGTTTAAGCCGGCGGAGATTATTTCTAAAGTATCAGATGAGTTAACAGGCATTAAAGGTGTTCCCAACTCCATCATTAAGGAGATGGATCGAGATGTCAATATGACGGAGGACCGTAAGAGATTTGAGGGTGTGTTGCACATAGTGCATAAGGCGGTGCTTGGTACCTTAACAGCTATTGCTCCTGTAGCAAACAGAATGCAACGAGAAAACAAGTTCTCGTCTTTGGCTAAGACGATGGACAAAGGTATTGCATTGTTGGCGGCGGCAGGTAATTACCTGTCGTATCGAAGATATGAAAATGTTTTCAAGTCGGTTTGTACAGATGCTGGCAAAGAAGTGGCTCGCTCAAAGAAGGTTACTGATAATGATGGGAAAGAGTTTACGCTCTTTCTTGCTCCAGAGCCGATTAAAGGGAAACCATTAGATAACACGAAAATGTTTGGCGGTCAACTACAATACCTCTAAAAGAAGGTAGCAACATGCAGCCACGAGTGGCAAAAAAACATGGATGTAAGCCGAACAGGCAACTCTCGTTTTCAAAAGGTCACGAGGGATTTTCGTCACGGCGGTTCACAGTGGAGAACCAGACCGGGCTCAAACTTCGGTCAAGCTTTTCGGGGCCGGGGCGCTCGCTCAGGCTGGACCGACAACACCGCACGGCCATTGGGCCGAGGTGTCAACTCGCCGAGACCCTTCCCCAGGGGCGGGTCCAAGTAGAGGTTGAAACACAAACATTACAAGTCCTTCCAGCCTCTAAAACGACACAAACTGTAAGCAACTTTGTGGCTGGTAATATTAATAATCATATTTCTGAGAGCCACAAAATTACTAGTGACCAAGAAATTTTACAAATAGTTAGGGGTGTTCACATTCCCTTCACACAAATTCCGGTACAAGGCAGGATACCTTTTCCTTATAACATTGAACCAGTTGAACGAGAGGCATTAACTAAACAGGTACAAAAATTCTTTGAGAAAGGAATTATACAAAAAGTGACATACTGTTCAGGAGAGTTTATTTCAAACATCTTCTCGAGACCAAAGCCTAATGGCGAGGTTCGAATGATCCTGGATTTAACAATCCTTAATAAAACGGTTGAATATCGACAATTTAAAATGTTCTCGCTAGATACAGCACGCGATCTGATTACGCCAGATGCGTGGATGGCTAGTGTTGATTTACAGGATGCATATTATACGCTTCCCATAAGAGAAAAAGACCGGAAATTTCTTCGGTTTCTTTGGGATAACCAACTCTATGAGTTTACCTGTATGCCGAATGGTTTAGCTTGTGCCTATCATTTATTCACTAAACTGCTTAAACCTGTTTTCTCAGTAATGGCACGGAAAGGTCATATAATGTTTCCATACATAGATGATTCCTTTATTATAGCATCAACACAAATTGATTGTGGGAATGCAGTTTTGGATTTATGTGCATTACTTACTAAATTGGGGTTTTATGTACATCCACAAAAGTCAGTGTTTAAACCAACAAAACAACGCAAATGTTTAGGGTTTATTCTGGATACACAGTCTCTTACAGTGTCGATAACAGAACAAAAACTAATTAAGTTTATGAATACAGCGACCCAGCTTATTAAGTTACCAAAACCTAAAATTAGCAGGTCGCAGTCCTTATTGGGATAATGATATCGTATGCACCCGCTATTCTATACGCAAAAGCCCATATTAAATCTCTAGAAATAGATAAAAATTTAGCGTTAACACGAACTAAAGGGAATTTTGAGCGAAAGATGTTTATTTCGCAAGAAGGGCTACAGGATATTGCATGGTGGATGCAACACATAGCAAGTTCACCAAATCCAATCCGTATGGCGGAACCTAATACGGTAATTACTACTGATGCTTCGTTAGAAGGTTGGGGAGCTCATCGAGATGGGGTCACAACAGGAGGTAGATGGCTTGATGATGAAAAATCAGACCATATTAATGCGCTAGAATTGCGTACTATTTATCTGGGCTTATGTAGTTTAGTAAAGATACATAAATCACAAGTTAGAATACTAACTGATAATACTACTGCCATGGCATATATTCGTAACTTGGGTGGAACCAAATCAAAGTCTTGCAATCAGTTATCTAAACTGATTTGGAACTGGGCACAGGCTCAACAAGTCTGGCTGACTGTAGCGCATATTCCAGGGTCACAAAATACACTTGCAGATTATAAAAGTAGAAATTTCCATGACCATTTAGAGTGGTCTCTCTCTACACCTTTGTTTAACATATCGTTTGTGAAAAATGGGGTACACCTGAAGTTGACTTATTTGCATCACGAAATAATAACAAGTTACCCTGTTATGTTTCTTGGCATCCTGAACCGGATGCTTGGAAAGTAGATGCGTTTGCTATTACCAGGGAAAATAATTATTTTTATATTTTCCCACCGTTTAGCATTATCAGCCGAGTTGTCAGGAAAATCGTTTTGGAAAGGACACATGCTATACTGGTGGTGCCCGATTGGGACACGCAACCTTGGCTGCCAGCAGTTTCACAACTGGCAAAAGAACATATACGATTCCCAAGAAAACTCGGGAATCTGACACACCACGGACCGCTAGTGGTTCACGGCGACGTGTCAACGATGCCCCTATTGGCATTCCTTTTCTAAGGAACCAGCTGCAGCAATTTGGATTGGACAAAATTAC
Source organism: Branchipolynoe longqiensis (assembly GCA_030323885.1). Lineage (NCBI taxonomy): Eukaryota > Metazoa > Annelida > Polychaeta > Phyllodocida > Polynoidae > Branchipolynoe > Branchipolynoe longqiensis. The sequence continues at coordinate 87,741,315 of CM059195.1, read as the reverse complement.
TGAGAATAGGATAGTAGCTGATGCCTGGAGACCAGGAACTGTCAAAATGTACACATCCTATTTAAAGAAATGGGGTGTACATTGTTTGTTAATGAAAGTTAAGCCAACAAATCCAACAATTTCACAAGTAGCTCGTTTTCTCTTCGTTCTCTAGAGGATGAGGGACTATTTGGGATGATTAATGCGGCAAGATGTGCGTTATCAATCATATGGAAAACATTATGTTCTTTGTTATCTACTTCGTTCAATTTATCAAAGGAATCCTCCAAAACCAAAGTATAGTCGGTTTTGGGATGTGTCTATAGTATTTAAGTTGTTTCAGGCTTGGCCTCACAACTCGTGGTTAGATATAAAACAATTAGGTTTTAAGGTCGCGGTCATGTGTTGTGTCAGCCATACGGGCTTATATATCTAAGACAAAGGATTTACGTGCATCACAACAACTATTAGTGAGCTTTATAAAGCCACATAAGGCAATTTCACGAGACACCCTTGCCAGATGGACAATTACGGTGTTGAAATTGGCTGGAGTGGATACGGGCAAATACTCATCCCACTCAACTAGAGGTGCCATGGTCTCCAAGGCACGGTTGCTAGGTATTTCTGTGAAAAGAATACTAGCGCATGCAGGCTGGAAGACAGCTAAGTCGTTTGCAAAACATTACAACAAGCGACTAGAAAAGCCTACCGGCATTGCAAAGCGCCTGCTCGCCAACTAACAAGAATAGGTGAGAACAAAAACGTTGAATATTATAATAAGAATGAATGATATTAAGGATAAAAATGAATTATGTAAAGGTCTCCCTAGCCTGAGGCTAGCCTGAGGCTGTATACCGAGGTAAAATAGTATAGTTATACGAATCTTACCTGGGTATAGATGATGGATAACTGTTGTTTTCCCGAGGTATAAGCCTCGGGTAGACGTGGGCTAGGGCCCACCCACCACGCCCTGCCACGTCTATCCCGTTGGTGTACCATTACGGGAAAATCATAGTATCCATTGTATTGAAAGATCATTTTTATCCTGAATAAGTAGGTTAAAATTGCTGGTACCTCACGTGCTTCCTTCTCCCTAGCCCACATCTACCCGAGGCTTATACCTCGGGAAAACAACAGTTATCCATCATCTATACCCAGGTAAGATTCGTATAACTATACTATATATATATATATATAAACTGCCTGTAAAATTAAAGAAAAGTTCATATTTTTAAAAAAGGTTAATGTCGACAGGCAGGTAGACGTGCTAGGTGCTCCGGCTGTGATGCCTGCAGGGTGCGGACCAAGTGTATTTACTGAGGGGTGCGGACATTTCTGGAAACAGGTCGGTCGTTACGGTGGGTGGTGCCCTTCCTCTCCCTTTACACCCCACCCCCCCCACACACACACATCCCATCCACCCCCCGCCCACCGACCCCCCTACACACATATTGCTTAGCTCTAACCGACCCGACTGTCACAAGACTGTTGGCTGACAAGAACATAGTGTTGCTTGTTTGTGTGAGTGTTATGTCCTGGCAACATCTAAGGTCATATGAGGATGGGTAACGATTTGTGATGACAGTGCGCACTCATGGCGACTTTATTGTGTAGCCCCACTGGGAGACCAGGCCGCTAGCACCATGACCCGATATCCCACTCAGTCACATTATCCTGATATGGTGCTAACCAGTCTCTGTCCTATCCTAGGAATGCTGAGCGCCTGGCTAGGAAGCGACAAGTATCAAGTCATTGGGTTGACTCAACCAGAGTTTGAACCTGTGGGTTCGAATCCCATGATCTTCCAAAATGGGAGACGGATGCTCAACTCATTCGGCCATCCCGTCTGGTCGGGAGGATGTTTGTTTGTTTGTTGTTTTACGTCCTAGCAACATCTTGGTCGGGAGGATAGTGGAGAACAGCGGAGAATGGAGAAAACTTGTTGCAAAGTCATGTGATGCTGCAACGATCCTTGTGGTTAAGGGATTGATGATGATGACGATGATGATTATGAAGCAAGCTGGCTGTTTTCTAAGTTGGTGAGATGATCGCCAAAAAAAACCCACAATACTTAAAGCTGCATAGTCCGATGAAAACACCAAATTAAAAAAAACACCAAATACTTCTTTAGATTTGCTTCTACATATCCAATCTAGATACTGATGCACTTATTAAGCATTTCTTGCTGCATAGAAGGCCATAATACTTCAATTAATAGAACCTGTTTCTACTGAAGCCTATGGTGTCAGAGTTTTAACGTGCTTGCCTAAATTAAATTGATGTGTTTTTGCATCAAATATCTCCAATGTTAGCCATTTAAAATAAGTTATTTCAAACTAAAGTACAATAGACTATAATGATTAAGCTAATGTATTTATTTCAGCACTGTTTGTTTGTTGTTGTTTTACGTTCTAGCAACATCTAAGGTCATATCAGGATGGGTACCCACTTGTGACAGTGCACACTCATGGTGACTTTATAGTGCCGCCCCACTGGGAAACCAGGCCGCCAGCACCATGACCTGATATCCCACTCAGTCACATTATCCTGACACTGAGCTAACCAGTCCTTGCCCTGACCTAATAATGCTGAGCGCCTGGCTAGGAAGCGACAAGTATAAATCTTTAAGTTATTGGTTTGACTCAACCAGGGTTCGAAACCACGATCCCATCTTCTACCAATACGGGAGACGGACGCTCTAACTCATTCGGCCATCCCGTCTGGTTAATATTTCAGCACTTGAATATTGTGCCTACCGTTTGTTCCAAAGGGGTTCATTGAACTAGTTTTAACAATAACACAAGGAAACCACACCAAACATCTTTAACATTTTCTTTATATCAAATCTGCACCGAAGTGTAGGATTTAATCCGCATCAAATTCTACTCACCGAACAGCTTCATATTCACCATGTATATTACTACAAAGTTACTCTAATGCCATGTACACACATACCGTATAGGATTCGCGCACTAAAACTCCCGATCCGCTTAAAACTGAAAACGGGCCGATTCATTTTTCGAATCGCGAATCGCAATCGTAATCCTAGCGCACACATACCGTTTTAGTCCTAAAAATCGCGAATCGCAATCGGTAGGTGTGCTAGGGGAGTGCACACCTCACGATTTTTGGGCAGTTTTAGATCGTATACGCTAGGTGGGTGCGGAAAAACGATCGTAAACGGTAGGTGTGTACCGGGCATAACTGTGACACTGAAAATGTAAAATATACACCCTGTTATCGCTCAATGCTGTTGGGTGACCACACTATTCTTCTTTTTTCTTTGCATCAAACTCTTGTTTATTTTAGACTATTATAAACGTGAATGAATGTAACATGATACGGCTGGAAGACTAGTGCCTCAGCACTGAAAAAAAAACACCTTTATTCGCTGAATAAAATCATCATTTAAAAAAACAACACCTTTATTCGCTGAATAAAATGATCATTTACAAAAAAAAACAAAAAAACTACCCCCCCCTCCCCCAAAAAATAAAACCACCTCACAACTCTTCAGCCACAAATTGGAGCCAACCCGGTGTGGTGGTTTCAGCGTGTTCCCGTGCTCAGACGTGTCCCGTTGCTTCTGCGCATGCGCGGATTTCGCATCAACTCGGATCACCCGAGACACTTATTGGCGCATGCGCACATCCTACAATCTCGGGTCGAATAATCGAATACGCTTCTCCGCGCTCGGGTGGAGAATCTTTTTTTTTTTTTTAATAGCCGATAAAAAATACAGCAAAATAGGATTTAAAGTATTTTATGATGGCCTAGTTTACCTATATTTCCATTTAATTAATCTAAGTTATTCTTTTTTGGCACACGGCACGTGTATTTGTCGACTCCACTCGTCGTGTTCTATTTGAAATTCTGACGACTGGGATGACCCGAGTCGCCCGGGTTGTGTTAATCGATTACGGCCATGTTTATTAGATTCTGACGCATGCGCAGAAGCGAGGGACACGTCTGAGCACGGGAACACGCTGAAACCACCACACCGACGCCGATCAGCTCGGTTAGAGCCGGGCAGTGCGCCCTCACTGCTGCTCCTCCACAACCCCGGCACACCTCTCAGTCCTACACCACACCTTTGCGTGTGTGGGTGTGTGTGCAGATCCCGCCAGCGTACATCTTGGCAGCGCGCTGGCCAGCCGAGCGGGTGTTTGCGCGATATTCACCGTCAGGCGGTGACGTCACGTTGGTTGTGTCACGACAGTCAGACACTGACCTCCCTCCCTCCCTGCTCATCAAACTGGAGGTGATCAGCAACCCCCCCATCTCCACCCACCCACTGGAGTAGTTTGAGGGGAGACGCTTTCAGTTTGACTTTCGGGACTTGGGTGATTTTCAGGTTGAGGCCTCCAGGGCGCGATTTGATAGCGAGGCAGTCAGCTGACACTGACAGTAGGCACTGCCACTGACAGTAGACACTGCCACTGACAGTAGGCACTGACAGTGCCAGTAGGCACAGACAGTGACAGTAGGCACTGACACTGACAGTAGGCACTGACAGTGACAGTATGCACTGACAGTGACAGTAGGCACTGACAGTGACAGTAGGCACTGACACTGACAGTAGGCACTGACACTGACAGTAGGCACTGACACTGACAGTAGGCACTGACACTGACAGTAGGCACTGACACTGACAGTAGGCACTGACAGTGACACAGTGACAGTCTCCACAGAGAGGAGCTTCGTGAACCACGGCCACCTGCCACCTGCCACCACGGTTACCTGCCACCTGCCACCACGGTTACCTGCCACCTGTCACCACGGTTACCTGCCACCTGCCTCCACGGACACCTGCCATCTGCCACAACGGTTACCTGCCACTTGCCGGCGGCCACCTGTCACACGACTGTAACAGTGTAAGTCAACTGTTTTTTCTCCCTATAAAATTTTTTTTTAAAGAAGAATTTAAGAGCAATATCTCCTTGAATCAAAACTACACCGTTTTGTTGTAATGCTGTTACTACTACTACTTCTTGTAGGCCTAGTCTTGATTAATTCTTGCAGGATATGTACATACACACACACACAAAAACCATACAAACTTACACACAAAAATACATACATGTAGATATACAAGTATACAGAAGTAGATACATACATACAAACATACTTACATAAATACAAACTTACATACAAAAGTACATCATACAAACATACACCAGACGCGCTGGCCGAATCGGTAGAGCACAGGATTCCCGTGCGGAAGGTCGGGAGTTCGAATCCCAGCCAGGTGAAACCAATGACTTGTAAAATAGATACTTGTCGCTACCTTGCCTGGCGTTCGGATTTACTAGGATAGGACAATTACTGGTTAGATCAATGTCAGGATAATGTGACTCTGTGGGATATCAGGTCATGGTGCCGGCAGCCTAGTCTCCCAGTGGGGAAGCACTATGAAGTCATCATAAATGTGCACTGTCACAAGTTGGTCATCATCATCATCATGCTGTCGGTCACGATGCGACAAAGATTGCTTTCATTACTTGACAGCCGCTCTCCATTTAGTTCTCTGCTGTGAGAGTGATGTCCATGAGTCGGTCTTAATGTCTCTCAGCTTCAGATTTCTCTTGATGGTATCCTTGAACTGGAGACGAGGGCGCCCTCTCTTTCTGTAAGCAGAAGACAGTTGAGAGTAGAGGATCTGCTTTGGTAGCCTGTCTGATGACATCCTCATGAGGTGTCCAGTCCACCAGAGATTCTTTTTGATCAGATCTTCCATAGAGGGCAGCTCTCTCAGGGAGCAAATAGAGGTTTCACACCAGCAAGAACATGTCAAGACAGGCGCAAAACTATTTGTCCCTGCAGTGGCTGATCGGGAGATGTTGGGAGTTCCATACATCAACCGCCCTTAATGCGGCCACAGTGACATGGTTTTCTGTTCAGGGTTGCTCCCTTAGCCTTCGGTTCTGTCAAGAACCTGTACCACAAGGCAGTGGTTTACAACTCTGCAGGGCAGGGGCGTCAAACTCCCTGAGGTGCTGCAATACCTGCATACACATACCTAAATCCATATCGATATATTGAACATGTTGCAGAGCGCACTTAAAGTGATGTGAATCTCAAACACAGCGCTGTGGCTCTACTTGAGACTTGTCGCCACTTTGCCTGCCGTTTGGCATTAATAGGATCGGCCAAGGAGCGGTGGAGTGAGGAAGATCAATTGTCCACGATTGAAAATTCCCTTGCTTAATCATTTTAATGAACAAAGCAAAACAAAAATTGCCGAAAAATATCGACATTTTATTCAACAATAAAAGTGATACCTAACTGACAGCCCCCCCCGTGCCCCCCCCCCCCCACCTTTGTATGCTTTTTACGACCGCGAAAATGTTGAAAACGTTGGATGTCCCCTTACTGTCTCTCCATTGCAAAGACCCTATAATACTAAGACGGCTCACTCCCTATCTCTCCCATGGTAATGTAAATTTCGCAGTGCCACCTTGTGGTGGGTTTGATAAGTCCGGCTGCTGGTTGCTTTTTCACATGTAAACACATACAATTATATTATACATGAGATAGGTAAGTATGAATACACATCAATATGAAATTGCTATGAACAAATACACATCATCATCAGCATCATTGCCAACATCACACATCTTTCACATTAATATATACATTTATACACATAATATAGCAACTGCTTAACCAAGAGAACAGCCAGCGCACCAAGTGGTGGGTTTGGTCATTTTGATTACACAGTACAGGCTGAGTGAGCCGTCTTAGTATTATAGGGTCTTTGTCCATTGGTTGACGCCTACAGACTGACTCATGCAGTGGACACGGCCTCCGTCACCCCCCCCCCCCCCCCCCCCACCACACACATTACTCTTCCACGCCCATTGAATAGACTAGATCACCGTTCCGACTGCGCATGCGCTGAAAACGGTGTTGGCAGCAAAGCAAAGGTGCACAGCCATTGAGTCTGCCGATATGCGTAGGGCAAAACTGGCATAAGATGTGCTGATTATATTGATGTAAATGCAATGCTGGATAAAAGATTAATATCTTAATTTATTATTTATATATTTTTTTTAGTTAGTGTTCTATGTTTCAAACAAGAGCTGAGATGAGCTGAAACTAGCACATTTCATAACTGCACCCACTGTATTAATAATAATAATAAAACATTTTTATAGCGCCCGATCCAGCAAGCCGTTCTCATGCGCTTTACATAACAAACAAATATACAGGAAAATAAATTTCACCTAGTTAAAAGCTAATTTACAGGAAAATAAATTTCACATAGTTTCACCTAGTTTGTGCCATGTGCTTCTCGCGGGTTTGTTTTGCTTTGACGCATCCCACAATGCACCGCGCCGCTGGAATGACGATGTAGTCTATTAAAGTCGTGGTTCTTTGCATACACGCCCCCCCCCCCCGCACCCCCCCCCCCGCCGCAACCTACCTCCACGATTGGCCACGCCCTACATGGGTCCCAACAGTGTCACCCCACAACACCCCACCCTGCCCCACCCCTCTGCCACGAGACAAGCCTGAGCGTAGCATATTGCTTGGCTGGAAGATCAGACCCTTGGGGAAGCCATACAATTACTTACCTTATTACAGATTTGTGGTTAAATAAAACTGAACTCAATTTTTTTTTTTGGTCCGTTAGTTGTTTAAGCAGGGGAAATTTCAGTCATAGACGACTGGTCTTCCTCATTCCACTGCTGGTCGATAGAAAGCCCGAGCCTACACTTTTACCGACACAAGGGATTTTTAACCTCCAACACCACATAGACATGGTATAAGAGCAACCGGCCTTTGATAACACTGTAAGTTATACACAGCAGTGGAAATCCAAATTGGCAGAGCTGGGGGCATGGGGAATCAAACTGCCAACCCTCAGATTAGGAGTCTGAGCTTGAAAAAAGTCAGACACTCTAACCGCCACAGAGAATGCCACAGATAAAAGCTATTTTTTAGTTATGTTAGCTTGCAATGCGCAGTCGTGGGTCGGTGAGTTGCGGGGGGGGGGGAGGGATTTAAAGTAGGTCAGTAGGGCGTGACATCACAGCGAAATTGTTGGTGTGGGCGCGTCAGATTGTTTGTTTGTTGTTGTTTTACATCCTAGCAACATCTAAGGTCATATCAGGAATGACAAATTCCTGACCTAAAAACTTACCAAAAATATCTGTGCAAAATAAGTCTAGGAAAGCCCCACTAAGCTGCACTGCAAAGGGGCCTGTGATATGTCATGGCCCACCAGTGGGATGCCCAATGGAAAGTAACCATGCCAAAAGTAGCCAGATAGCACACCACACAGCTACGTACAAGCCTATGATATGTAAATAGGAGTAAGCTAGTCTAGTAATAAGAGTAGACAAAATAAATACATATAAATATATGCCAAGAAAATCCAAAAAAACTAACATAGGCTATTAACCATACCAACCAATTATCTATCTGTTACTGAAATGCAGGCAATCAAATACCTTATCAGCAGCTACTGTGTGGTAAGATAACACCAACACTACAACTGGCCAGCATTGAAAACAAGCCTGGATACCCGAGCTTATATGCTATGGACAGTATAAATACAGCCTCAATAATTAAAAAAAAAAAAGGCAGGTACTGACTTGTGACAGTGTGCAGTAATGGTGAGTTTATAATGGTGCCCCACTGGGAAACCAGGACACTGGCACCATCACCCAATATCCCACTCAGTCAGATTATCCTGACACTGAGCCAACCAGTCCATGTCCTATCCTATTAATGCTGAGCGACAGGCTCGGTAGTGACAAGTATCAATTTTGTAAGTCATTGGTTTGACTCGGCTGGTATTCGAACTCCCGACCTTCCGCACGGGAAGCCTGCACTCTGCCGATTCGGGCACCGTGTCCGGTGAGGGATTGGTCTGAATTTTGATTTTGTTTTATAAGAGGCCTTCAGGTATATGACGTTTTTCCCCTCTACTACACGGAATTGGGAAGGAAATACTTTCCGGATAAACACTAAAATAGGCCACTCACCTTTTAGCTCTAGATGTGTACACAGGGAAGTTGTTTTACCAGATCTAGTCAGCTGATGTTAACGTGTATTCTTGACATAATCAGCTACATTTGCATAGTCTGATGGCCTTACTTTTTGCCATAATATGGCTAGTGCCAACTATCAATTTTAAAGTCATTGGTTTTTACTTGGCCAGAGTTTGAACCCAAGATTCGGTATAATTATAGTTTAGCATCATTGGCTGTCGGCATCGATTGGTATAATTATAGTTTAGCATTGACAGAGATGCTGGAAAGCCCTTAAATTTATACTGAATGTATAGGTCGAGAAAATACAACAACCTTATTTGTTTCTAGGATAATTTAATATGAAACAAAGAAATGCACTACACTTTTAAGAATTGCGACACCGACATCTTCACTTGACCACCAATTGGCCCGTTTTTGTGAGGCTGACTCATATATATATATACAACGTATATGCAGAAGTAGGTGCAGCACGGTGGCACATTCTGCCATATTGCCTGTGAACCTTAGTAGGACATGGTGTAATATGTTGCAGCTCGGCCGTCTGAGCCCCAGCATACCACTTACTCTTTCCAGGTGAGTTCTGACAACTGTCTGTCAGTTCACACCTGATGCCCCTCTGCAACAAACTCATAAGAAAGAAAGGGAAGACAAGTCGCGCAAGATTGACAGTGAAGAAGTTGTGCTTTATTGGCATCAACTCCTGTTCACCTACTAGCATCCCATCAGTATCACCCTCACTCCTTACCTACTATCCACACAGATCCTCATTACTCTTGTTAGTGTGTATAGGAATCAGTGCCTACAGCCCATTGAACCGGAGTCCCATGGTTGTTGCACGCAGCTGTTGGTAATACCCCAGTCACACTATGCTTGCGACCACTTTACACCCCCCAAAGAGAGGTGTTACACCACCCAAAGAGAGGTGGTCACAGAATGGTTACAAAGTGGTCTTCAGTGCTCGCTGACCTCTTTCCGACCATTATGGTCGCAATGAGGTTGCAGCCACTGCACTAAAAACCTCCTTGCGACCAAAACGGTCACCCAGAGGTCAACGCCCATTGCTTTTATTTTGTCACAAGGAAGTCGGTTCTTTGATCCAAAGTGGTTGCAAGCCATAGTGATATTCATTAGTATGACTGGGTGTTAAGAGTGAACTTTTTATCTATTGCAGGTCCAGCTCCTCCTCGTCATCATCATCATCATCATCATCATCATCATCATCATCGCAGTCGCTCATTACGAAGAAGCAAACCATGTGCTTTTTATTTGAAAAGCTGCGATTTGCTGCGACTGTAACCCAAATATAGGTTGCCCCGGGTAATCCATCCCACTAATTTAACACAAACTACAGCAGCGCCACCAGCGGACAAAGATCGCAAAGATGGTGCTGGAACAGTACCGCAGCGCTCTCATCCCCACCGTCTCATTCGCCGCTGGGGGGCGCATCGTGCTTGGCGACGGCACGTTCCCGCTCTCACACGGCGCCAAGCGGCGAGACCAGATCCCAGACTTCAGGACGAACGACAAGATACTCCTCGATTCGAACGATAACAAACTAGACGTGGAATCCTTCCGCAGCTACGACCCATCACGCAAACCCCGCTTTTTGAAGCACGACTCAGGCCGGCATCAGAACCAGCCCCCGCTGGTAACAAGCGGCGGCGGCAGTGGGACGGTCAGCTCAGGCGGTTCGCAGAGTCTGCAGCGTAAACTTAGGCGGTTCAGAAGCCACATCACAGGCGAAGACGTCGATGATGACAACGAGGCTGGGGACGTGAATGCACCCCGCTTTGGGACGTTGAACCTGACCGGCACCGTGTCAGAGCGGCGCCGGGCACAGAGGGCTGAGGAGCCGTACTACCACCACCAACACCCGGCCACCACAGGCCGGGCCTCCGGGAAGCGCAGGCAGAAGCAGCGGCTCGGGCTGGGTACTCTACGGCGAGGAAAGCCGTCAATAAACACGGAGGATGCGTACAGCAGGCACGGTAACGCTTTGTACGACCATCGCAGTAATGGCTACATGGACAGGATACCCGAGACGGTGATGGTGCGTAATAAGAAGATGGCGGACCAGTGGCTCCCCGGTGTGTTCTTCGTCGTGGGCGGCGGGCTCATGTTTGTGTTGGCGCTGATCAAGTTGTTGTTGTCATGGTGGACGGCGCACTACGCTCCTCTGTGGACCTCGTGTTCGGTAAGTTTGTTTGTTTGTTGTTTTACATTCTAGCAACATCTAAGGTCATATCAGGACGGGTACCTGCTGACAGTGCACATTCATGGCGACTTCATTATAGTGCTGTCCCACTGGGCGACCAGGGCCGCATTCAGGGTCCGTCTCGGAGGCGCACTAGTCTGAACGGCAAAAGCAGTTTGTTGTCTCGAAAATGACCACCCCCCCCCCCCCCACAGGCGGCGGTCATTTGCAATGGAAAAGCTGTGCTGTGATTGGCTGAAACCACTGATTACGGTGGTCATTTTCGAGGCGCTTTTCATCTCCAGTCTGAAAAGGGAGGCGTCTCCGAGACGTCGCCGAGGCGCACCCTGAACGCAAATAGGCCAAAAAGCATCGCGGAGACCACTCTGCGGCACCTCTGAGACGGACCCTGAACGCGTGGCCCAGGCCACCAGCACCATCCATGGGATGATGACCTGATATCCCACACATTCACATTATCCTGACACTGAGCCAACCAGTCCTTGCCCTATCCTAATATTAGGTAATAATGCAGAGCGCCATGCTAGGAAGTGACAGTTATCAATTTTTAAGTCATTTGTTTGACTCCACCAGGGTTCGAACCCACAAACCCATAGGTTCGGATTCACTGTTCGGTAAGAGTAAAGTTAAGATTCCATATATGCGGCATGCGAATGCGGCATGCCATTTTTGGTCTTTCTTGCTCCAAATTTGTGAACGAAAGTCAAAGTTCCTGGTTGCTCTAAGCCTAAGGCAAATGGTGCATCATTCGCATTCACACTGTTTGCATTTGCATTCGCATACCACATAGGCCTATATGGAATCTTACTTTCTTAGCTTAAAGCTAAGATTCCATATATGCGGTATGCAAATGTGAATGTGACAACAAATAGAAAAGCATGTAAATGCAGTGGTGCTTCCATATGTCTGGATGTGAATGCGGCAAGTGGATCGCTCCATGGATCGATCAGTGCAAATGCAAATGCTGCTCAATTTGCCATATACTATGATAGAGAAAACAGGAACTTTGACTTTTCTTCACAAATTTGGAGCAAGAAAGACCGAAGATGGCATGTTGCATACACATTGGCATGCCGCATACCACATATATATGGAATCTTACTATTCTTAGCTTAAGACGTGTGTGGAATTTTGCTTAATTATTTGAGTATTTTAACATATTTACTTTTGTTATTATTATTATTATTATTATTATTATTATTATTATTATTATTATTATTATTATTATTATTATTATTATAGGCCCTATCACCAGGGCGTTACCTAGCGGAGGGAGCTATATATATATATGGGTCACTCTCATAACTAACAAAACTAAGTATGTAATCTCTCTGAAATGGCTGGAGGATGGCATTTTAGAGCCTCTCAATTAAACAATTTCACTGGGGAGGGTACCTATCCCACAGAGCCTCCTATTGCTTCGTGCCTTAGGCACTCATCCATTCCAAGAATTTAAATAGCAATTCCCAGCCGACACTATGATCACGTGTATGAAAATCACTACATACTGTCTAACAAAGCCATTAGGAGTAGCCTGCCACATTACATTACATTGTGGTGTTCTCTGTGGCGGAGTGGTTAGAGTGTCTGACTTTTTCTATGTCGGCGGTTCGATTCCCTGTGCCCCCACCTTTGCCAATTTGCATTTCCACCGCTGTGTATAACTTACAGCGACATCAAAGGCCAGTTGCTCTCATACCATGTCTATGTAGTGTGGGAGGTTAAAAATCCCTTGGGTCGGTAAAAGTGTAGACTCAGGCTTTCTATCGACAAACTGTCTAATGGTGAAAACTAGTCTATCTATTCAGACTTATCCATGATAGGCAGTATAAATCTTCAAGAAAAAAAACACCATACAATATATGGAGAATATTTATTTTGTGCTATATGTATACATATGTGTGATGCATAACGCATTATACGAGTATAAATGCTAGGGGAACATATACTATTCCTCCTTGGCGGATTGGGGGTGGCCCCCCCCCCCCCCCAGCTGTCGGGGTAATTTGTGGTCGGGGCCCCCTCGCACAGTTCGGCTACACATTAAAGGAGAAATATATGACAAGGGGGATGGGTTGACTGAACACTTTAATGATAGTCTGGCTAGCACAAAATGCCTAGTCGGTTAAAGCTTTGAAAATTGGAAAATGTAGCGTAAAACCCACTGACGGGTGGTTGGCGCTGCGATCAGGCAGGCATCTCCACGCATCGAGACCAGCGTTTGGCCAATAGCCAATAATAATAACATTCGATCCATTACCTTGGATGTCGCCAGAATGTAAAACCCCAACAACCTGCAATCATGATGCCTGGTACCATGAGTAGCTCACCTGGTGCTCGCTGGTATCAGGCGCGTGGTGAGCCTGGAACTCGACACTAGGTGGCAACCCAGGATCTGCATACTGTCTGCTTTTCACTGTATTATCGCCCACACTGGCCCGACTTGCGTCGCAGCGCCCTCTGGAATATGAGTTCTCTCGCTACCCCATTGGTCCAGAGCTACTGATAGTGATACTGGGGCATAGCTCAACGACAATTGTCTACTTGATAACATCATAGTCTCCACATTAGCAATTATTATTGTGGAGGGGGGGGGGGGGGGAAGAAAAATGTCATATTATAAGCGTGTGTGGGAAATGTGTTCAAAGTTCTGCTGGTCCCTCAGGAATGACTGAAGCAGCGACCCAGCATGCCGGGTCACAGCTACAGCTTACACAGTGGAAGGTTGGGGTCGGTGGTGAATACACATATATATATATACCATGGTATGCAAAGTGGTATTTAAACAAATGTAAAATTTCACTGCAATCGACATTAGAAATAAATATATATGGCAATACAAGTATCCTACCAAGTTTTTCAATCAGGGGTTATGTGGTTATCGGTGCAAAGTGAGTTTAAAGTGTTGGGCCTGTGGACTATAGTGAATGCTAGGGCTATGAGTGGCACCAACTCCAACTTCCGGTGTATATGCTAAAGCTGCGTCCTGTTATGCTCAGTCGCAGCTTCAGTCCTTGCTGATGGTCTAGGAATACCTTTATTTTTTTCTCAGTCGCAGCTTCAGTCCTTGCTGATGGTCTAGGAATACCTTTATTTTTTTCTCAGCCGCAGCTTCAGTCCTTGACACAGCGTCCCAATGGTGATTGAGTGGGATATCAGGTCATGGTGCTGGTGGCCTGATCTCCCAGTGGGGCAGCACTATAAAGTTGCCATAGACAATTAAATACCTTTATTTTCTCTCTCCTCACAGGTACTAGGGTTGGGCATCACTGGCGTGTTACATAGAGGCGATTATTTAACCAAGTGGCTGGTAAGTGTGTTTCAACTGATTTATTAAGCATTTACAATATCAGGCTGTAGGATTTCACGGTAAGGATCATTACCTGTAACGTGTCATTGCTGTGCTGGGGAGACAATGGAACCGAAATTGCGTTTCCCATGATATTAATAAAACACAAGGCAATTTTAAATTTAAAAAGAATTAAATGCTACAGACGGTTGTTTTCATTACATTGTAGATGATTAAAGGTATATATGTACAATTTCTGCCCAGGTGTGTTCAAAATATACTCCCACCACCAATTTTACGGAACCGAAAAACAGTTCCCCATGATTACCAGGCACAGAACCCAAAAAGTGTTTCCCATGAAATCTGAAATGCTACAGCCTGAAATATATATATTTAAAAAAAACCTAAAAATACCCAACTAATTTCCTTAACGGGTCACTCTCTAAAAACTGGGTTAAGCCCATCCAGATACGGTTCTCTGTACTGAGGTTTAATAAACTGTGTCGAACAAACTTAGGCGTCAATTGTCCATGAGAACTTACGTGACTTTTATTTAAAACTTTCTTTCTTCTAGAAACTACCTGCATGGACTCCCATCCCACCGATTGTAATTATTTTGAAGACAGTTGTGGCTTTTTAAGCTTTCGCTCAATAATCTGTTCTAATTAATCTAATTGTTTATTCCCCCCCCCCCCCCACACACCCTCATATCAAACCAGAATGCCATGTACATCACATTTGGGGTGCTGAGCATCGTGACGACTATGTTGTGTGCTGGAATCCTCATCAACATCTCCGGGCCGCAAGCTACACAGCTGTGGTCTGGTTTCACAGCCGAAGCAGTCGCTATCCGCAGCAACTATACGAACACCGGCCAGTCGTGAGCATTTCCTTATTCACACTTTTTGCAATTTAATTCATCATCTAAATATTTAATTAAATTATTTAAAATTATTGTTTAAGATTATTGTTTAAGATTATTGTAGTAGTCTGTACATGAGCCCTACTACCACGCGGTAGCGGCAGAGACTACGCCGCACACCTACGCAGTTACACTGAACTGCGCTAGGTGGCGGCAGGCTAGCCACCGGGCAGACCCCGACTGGGCTGCCCTCTACTGCATGTGGCTAGCTCCCCTCCCCCCCACCCTGCCTATATAGTCGATGTGGGATCTGGCAAATCAGGGGGTGGGTCAGATGACTGTGGATGCCGCGGAGAGCAGATGGGTTCAATAAACCAAGTTGAAGCCTACTTATATTGGATCTTGGCGTTCTTCCGTGTGTGCATGGCAGGGTGAGAGTCGGAGGGCCGTGGGCCATTACATTATTATTAAAAATTATTATTTAAAAGTATTATTTAAAATTCTAGATTAGTACTATTCTAGATTAGTACTATTCTAGATTACTACTATTCTAGATTTGTACTATTCAAATCTAGAACGGAAATCTAAAAAATGAAAATGCTAAATGTCGGTGTCTCTTGCAGACTGGCTGGAAACCTAAACATACAAGCGGTGCTGACACTGAATGTGGGCATAGACTTTTCCATAATCGTTTTGTGTATGGTTAATTTCTACTCGCTCACCGCTACCATTGTCGCAATCTCCAACCATTGGGACGCTGCCTACGAAACAACGGGAGATGTAAGTTAACTGAAGAGTTCTACAAATAATGTTTATACTTATAGCTGCTTCCTGTGCGTAAGGGCGAGAATTCGATTCCCGGTCGAGTCAAACCAATGACTTATTAAATTGAATACTTTTTGCTTCCTAGCCTGGCGTATTACGAGGACAGGGCAATAACTGGTTAGCTCAGTGTCAGATAATGTGACTGAGACATTATCTGACACTGAGCTAACCAGTCCTTGCCCTATCCTTGTAATGTTAAGCGCTAGGCTAGGAAGCAAAAGTATTCAAATAAGTCATCGAGTGGGAAATCAGGTCATTGTGCCGGTGGCCTGGTTTGGCATGTTTTCACTTCAAATATCTTGAAAGTTAGCCATTTAAGAAAAAAGTTACTTCCAGCTAAAGTAAATTACATTATAGCGATTAATTTAATGTATTTATCTCATGAAAGGGTACAAACTGAAAACCATCGGACTGTGCAACTTTAGTCCTGATTCACAAGCACAACCATTCAATTCACATTAAAGACAATTACATTCCTATAAAGAACAACTAAAACATAATCACTTGAAATTATACTCATATAACATATTTCTGCAATGATTTCTTCCATGGTTTTTGATTGATTGATTGCTGATGGTTTAACGATGTGTCGGCTGCTAGCGCTATATTCACGGCAACAAATTAGGGTCTTTTCGGTCAGTCTTGTCAATCACATGCTCAAACCTACATTAAAATTTACACGAGATACCGAAATGGTCAGATCCAGGTCATCACAACGGGGATGTGCAAGATGTTTCACTATTCACAATACATTGTACTAACACTGTAATAATCCACTGTAATAACACGTTGTAATAACACGTTGTAATAACACGTTGTGATGACACATAGTAATAACACATTGTGATAACACATTGTGATGAGACATTGTAATAATACATTATAATAACACGTTGTAAAACCACATTGTGATGACACATTGTGATGACACATTGTGATGACACATTGTGATGACATATTGTGATGACACATTGTGATAACACATTGTCATAACACATTGTCATAACACATTGTGATGACACATTGTGATGACACATTGTGATAACACATTGTGATAACACATTGTGATGACACATTGTCATGACACATTGTCATGACACATTGTAATAACAAATTGTATTAACACATTGTATTAACACATTGTATTAACACATTGTGATGACACATTGTGATATATGACCAGACAGGATGGCCGAATCAGTTGAGCGTCTGTCTCCTGTTTTGGGAGCTCGAGGGATCCGAACCCATGCTTTTCGTGTGTTCAAATCCTGGTTGAATCAAACCAACGAATTAAAAATTTATACTTGTCGCTTCCTAGTCAGGCGCTCGGCATTATTAGGATATGGCAATGCCTGGTTGGCTCAATGTCAGGATAATGTGATTGAGTGGGATATCAGGTCATGGTGCTGGTGGCCTGATCTCCCAGTGGGGCAGCACTATAAAGTTGCCATGAGTGTGCACTGTCACAAGTCAGTACCCATACTGATATGATATTACATGTTGCTAGGACGTAAAATAACAAACAAACAAAACATTGTGATATTACATTGTGATGATACATTGTGATACATCTTCATAATACATTGTGATATTACATTTTGATAATACATTACAATAAATAATACATTACAATAATATGCTGTAGTAATACAATGTAATAATACAATGTAATAATACAATGTAATAATACATTAATTTTCTTACCATTTCCAGTGTGATCATCGAGGGAATCCTCGGATCTTCAACCCGCTGGAGCAGGCCATCCTGGGCCTCGTGGTGTGCTTCCTTGGCTTGGTTCTGATGGCGTTCACCAGCCATGAGAAGAGCCTTCATGGGATTCCCGTCATTACCGGGGCTCTGGTGAGTATGCACAAGCTTAAAGCTGCATAGTCCGATGGTTTTGAGTTTCTGTCATTTTCTGGGATAAATATATTGGGTTGATCGGTCTAATCTAACTTACTTTAGTTTGAAGTAAGTTATTTTTAATGGCTGACTTTTGAGATATTTGAAGTGTACACATGGAAAATTTGGTTTGGCAAGCACGCCAAAGCTCTGACAGAATCTAGTCTTCTGCAGAAACATGTTCTATTGAATTGCCTCAGTATTCCCTTCTATGTGGTGCCAAATGTTTAATAACTGCACCGGTGTCTAAGTTAGATATGTAGAATCAACTTTATAGGTAATTGTTTTGGTTTTGAAAATTCGAAGCTTTCATCGGACTATGTAACTTTAATAACGTGATAATGGGAAATATTGTACCTAGAACAGGATTCGAAACCACACATATTGCCATTCATGGGCTAGCGTGCTGATCATTAAACCACCTAGGTACCCTGATGCAGTCACCCATGTATAGGATGATTGCATCAGGGAGTCTAAATAGCCTAATGTTTAGGACGCCAGCCTCAGAATGGCAGGAAATGTTGGTTCGAATCTTTCCTTAGGTGCAATGTTCCATTTCTTTGCACTGACCACACCCATGACAATATCCTTCTAGCTTCAAGAGAAAAATCAGTTGGACGATAACTAGATGTTATTAATTAGATTATATCTTATGTAGCAGTCACACTATGATGACAAGGGGGTGATGAGAGCCCAGCGACTTGGATTTTGTGAAAACCCGACGACATATGCAAATTCGGGCCAAGTTGGACGACAATCGGATGACTGCCCGACGACATCGGGACGACAGACGGGACGACAGCGGGACGACAGTGTCTGTGTGTGTGACTCTGTGTAGGAACCCACATGTGACGTACGAAAGCAGTTTCCATGGGAAATATGAAGAATAGGACGGTGCAAACATGTAGGTTTATGCGGCAGACCTGTTAGGAAGCAGTCTTCATGAGAAATATGAAGAATGGGACGGTGCAAACATGTAGGTTTATGCGGCGGACCTGTTAGGAAGCAGTCTTCATGAGAAATATGAAGAATGGGACGGAGAGAGAAGCGACGACAGCTTAACGACAAAGACGACAGACACCTTAACAGCAAAGACAACACCGTATCGACACTGTACCGACACCGTAGCGACACCGTATCGACAGCCGAGCGACATCGGCTGTCGTCGAAGTTTTTCAACATGTCCAAAAAGCCGACGACAACCCGGCGACAGTCGAGAAAATGGGGGTGAAGCGGAGGTTTCGCGGCGACAATCAGGCAACAGTCGAGCGACATCCGACGACACTCGACGACAGACCAGAAGTCGCTGGGCTGTCGTCGCCGCTTGTCGTCGTAGTGTGACTGCAACATAAGACTATGCATTCTTAGATGATTCTATTCATTTAAGACATCTTCGATACTTTAAAAAATGCTGTTAAAATTGTTTGTTTTAAAGCTGAATAGTCCGATGAAGGATCACAATTTTTAAAGCCAAACTACTCACCTACGCTTCATTCCACATATCTAACTTAGATACTGGTGCAGTTTTTAAGCACTAGCCAGGGGGCGCCAAATATCATTATTAGAAATTCTAGACCGTCCTATTATAGTTGTATGGGTGCTGAAGTTCAGCCGGTCCAGGGCGCCAGTAACCCTAGGGCCGACACTGGATTACTTATTTTAGGGAGTTCGAATCCTGGTCAAGTCAAACCAATGACTTAAAAATTGATGCTTGTCGCTTCCAAGCCAGGCACTCAGCATTATTAGGATCGATCCTGCTCAGTGGACACATTTGCAGTTTGGGCTGTTTTCTGTTCCAACCAGTGGTCCACAACTGGTTCATCATCAAAGGCTGTGGTATGTGCTGTCCTGTCTGTGGGAAAGTGCATATATAAGACCCCTTGCTGCCTATCGGAAAGAGTAGCCTATTTGGGGGTAGCGGGTTTCCTCCAAAGAAACATGTCAGAATGACCATATGTTTGACGTCCAATAGCCGCTGATAAAAATCAATGTGCTTTAAGAGGCGTTGTTAAATAAAACAAACTTTCTTTTTGGATGACGTATTTTGATTGATCTTATGAAGTTGCAGCTTTATAGCCGACCCTCTTTTGTTTTCCTTTCAGATTGTTGGAGCTGGTTTTGCGAGTTTCTTTTATGGGAAGCGCCCCGATCTGGTTGTTTATGTGAGTATGAATGTGGTTGATCACTTATTAACTCCTGATTAGATTCGCAGTCGTACAAAGAGCACTACTTTTTCATCCGCCTAGCTCAACTTTCCCGACAATGTAGTATACATCAACATTTTATCACAAAACATAATGACGCCATATAGTATATCAACATTTCATTGAACCATCAAAGTTGTACATGACTAACACCCTCCCCTTTCTCCATCGCGTGCTTTGTATGACTGTAAAAAATGTTGAAAACTTTGGATGACACCCTGAGTCCTTCGTCTCCATCCACAGGGCTTGTTGGCGTTGGTACTCGAGTTCCTGGCATTAACTGGCTGTGGGGTGTCCACCATTTTTCTCGCGTTCACCCTGGTGGGAGACTTTGTCCTCATTTCCACTCAGCGCGTTCCCAGCGAACTAGGTAAGTTTGTTTGTTTGTTTATTGTTTTATGTCCTAGCAACATGGATGGGTACCGACTTGTGACATTGATGTCACAATGGGTTTGTTCAATCTTAGAATAAACAGAAACACCAGAGGCCAGCAGTATAAGATCTTTAAGGAGAGTCACAGACTTCAGGTCAGGAAATGCTCATTTTTCTTTCAAGTGATAGATCCATGGAACAGTCTTCCAGACCAAGTGTTTAAAGCGCCAACGGTAGAACTAGAAGCATTTGAGAGAATGCTGGATAGACATTGGAGAGGACACCCACAATTATATGACTTCAGTGCTCATTCGACCTCCATGTGTGTACAAAATAAATAGTTATTTTCTTGCCATAATGAGCTGGCATTAGAGGCCCAGTAGAGGGCCTAGATCAGCCAGAAGAGGATCTGTAAGTGTGCACTCGGGGTGACTTTATGGTGCTGCCCAACTGGGGGAACAGGCTGCTGCCACCATGACTCCGATATCCCACACAGTCGCATTATTATGATACTGTGCTAACCAGTCCTTGACCTATCCTATTAATGTTTAGTGCCAGGCTAGGTAGTGACAAGTCATTGTTTTGACTCTGCTGGGGTTAGAACTCACAACCTTGTGCACAGGAAGCCTGGTGCTTGGCATTATTAGGATATGGCAAGGACTGGTTAGCTCAGTATCAGGGTAATCTTATCATGGTTTACCTGGTTTACCATTGGGGCAGCACTATAAAGTCGCCATGAGTGCGCACTGTCACAAGTCGGTGCCCCTCCTTATGACTTTAGATGTTGCCAGGACAAGCAATCAATCTATTTCCTGCATGTGTAAATCCTACCCCAGTCGCTCTCACTACCTCTGCTTGACCTTGGTTTGGTAGCGTAACAATTAGATCTCCCTGATTTTATTAGATCAATTTTTACCAATTTACTAAGAATGATGTTTAAATAAAAAAATGTATTTTCCATGGCCACAATTTTTACAATTGCGATCTTTTTGACATCTTTGATGGTAAGCTTTTACACTCTGTAAAAGTGATGGTTAAACAAAAATGGACAAAATACAAGTTGAACATTTCTTGCTGTGAATATCTCATTTGCTACTGACATGGCATAAAACAACCACCAATCACTCATGACCTTGACCTTGTGACAGCGGGCGTGAACAAGGAGGCCGCACTGCAGTCGCTGCACTCAGCTGCCATAGTGACGCTGGTTACCATTGTCATCTACTTCATCATGATGGTTGGCAACATCGTCTTTGCTTCGGGCCTGCTGTTCCGTGCCTGCCGGAAGGCGTGCTGCTACTGTGCAACAGGCGACAACCTGATCCACCAGTCCAGGTTCTGAGTGGTGTCGCATCGGAGACTTCCTACACATGTTCATCAGCACGCACTCATCGACACACCACATGCCACCTACCCGAAGGTCATCTGTCCCCCGCGGAGTCATACTCGACACAGTCAAAGTTCATCCATACTAATCGACTGTGTTGAAAGTCATTCATACTCCACAAGTCAAAGGTCATCCATACTCCACAAAATTGAAGGTCATCCATACTCAACAGAGTCGAACGTCATCCTGCATATTTGAAGGTCATCCATGCTCTTCATTTTTTAAGGTTATCCATGTTTGACAGTTGAAGGGCATGCTTACTATGCAGATGTGAAGGTCATGCTTACTCTGCAGATTCGAAGGTCATACTTACTCTGCAGAGTCCAAGGTCATTGTTACTCTGCAGAGTCCATGGTCATCGTTACCCTGCAGAGTCAAAGGGTATGATTACTCTGCAGAGTCAAAGGTCATCGTTACTTAGCAGAGTCAAAGGTCATCGTTACTCTGCAGAGTCAAAGACCATCGTTACTCTGCAGTCAAAGGTTATGCTTACTCTGCAGATTCGAAGGTCATACTTACTCTGCAGTCCAAGGTCATTGTTACTCTGCAGAGTCCAAGGTCATTGTTATTCTGCAGAGTCCAAGGTCATCGTTACTCTGCAGAGTCCATGGTTATCGTTACCCTGCAGAGTCCATGGTCATCATAACCCTGCAGAGTCAAAGGGTATCATTACTCTGCCCTGCAGAGTCAAAGGTCATCATTACTCTGCAGCGTCAAAGGTCATCGTTACTCTGCAGAGTCAAAGGTCATCGTTACTCTGCAGAGTCAAAGGTCGTTGCTACTCTGCAGTCAAAGGCCATCATTGCTCTGCAGTCAAAGGTTTTCATTACTTTGCAGAGTCAAATGTCATCGTTACTCTGCTGAGTCAAAAGTCATCGTTACTCTGCAGAGTCAAAGACCATCGGTACTCTGCAGAGTAAAAGGCCATCGGTACTCTGCAGAGTCAAATGTCATTGGTACTCTGCAGAGTCAAGGACCATCGTTGCTGTACAGAGTCAAAGACCATCGTTACTCTGCAGAGTCAAAGACCATCATTACTCTGCAGAGTCAAAGCCCATCGTTACTGTGCAGAGTCAAAGGCCATTGTTACTGTGCAGAGTCAAAGGCCATTGTTACTGTGCAGAGTCAAAGGCCATCGTTACTCTGCAGTCAAAGGCCATCGTTACTCTGCAGAGTCAAAGGCCATCGTTACTCTGCAGAGTCAAAGGCCATTGTTACTCTGCAGAGTCAAAGGGGCTCTTCACTCTGCAGAGTCAAATGTGCTCTTCACTCTGCAGAGTCAAAGGTCATCATCACTCTGCAGAGTCAAAGGTCATCATTCCTCTGCAGAGCCGAAGTTTATCTGTTTAAGTGCACAGGATTGTAAGTGCCAACCATTTATGGGACTTCGAAACAGGGCTGCCTTCTACTCAGCTGAATGGTACTAATGCCATATAAAGTCATTATAGTGTAATTCTCTAGCAAATAACAAAAGAGCTGTGTACTATGTGATAAAACATAAAGGAACTGATTGGACCTTCATGTAGGCTTTGACCTACTTTTGGCTATTGACCTACTTTTGCATATGAATGCACATATGTAAATTTGTGTCTTTTGATTATGTTACTCCAGTGAGGATAATCGAAAAAGGGTTATCTTTTAAGGCCGGAAGTGCCCAAAGGCACGTGCAAGTTTCACGCGCTGACAGTCTGGGAACACCTGAATGCGCCCGCTATATCTCATATAATATCTGATAACCAGTAATACCAAGGAGGCTACGTTTGGTATCATTTGAAAGAGAAATGACAGGGTGGGGTGAAACAATTCCATCAGGATTCTAGGGACTTAACAATTGAAATCTCTTTAGTGCTCTTTAATGCTAAATTATATCCCTAAGTGGATATGTTGTTTGATTGTTTGACTCTGCTGGATAGACCAGCGTCACGTTCAAGGTACGCCTCGGAGATATTCCGGATTTTGCACTAGTTTGAACGACATTAGATGGTGGTAGCCTCGAAAATGGCGGCCTCCACAGAGTGCAGCCATTTGCAATTGAAAAGAACAGCTCTGATTGGCTGAAACCACTGAATCCTGTGGCCATTTTTGAGGCGCTTTTTACCTCCTGTCTGAAAAGCGAGACGTCTCTGAGGCGACCCCCGAGGCGCACCCTGAACGTATATAGGCCAAAAGGAAGTCGCGGAGGCGACTCGGAGGCGTACCCTAAATGCGCCCTGGTCTTGAGCGGACAGTAAGAACCTTGTTTTATTTCTATTTATAACTGCCAGTTCTGGAGGTAGGGCCAGTTTTAACAGACCATGCTGAGTTGGCAATCTAAAAAAACATTTGTGATGAATGTCTGAGCTGTTATTGACCGCAATACTACTTTAGATTGGGGTATAAACAAATTTTGGACTTACAATTTACATAATCCGATTGTTTTGAGTTTGTGCCATATTTATTTAAAGATCTATATATGAGGTTGATCGGTAAATAATCCTTTACATTAGTTTGAGGTAGCTTTTATATTTAAGAGTTCGCTGAAGTGAAAATATGTCGCAAGTTAATTTTTCGTGATGGATGTCGAAATGCTGGACATTATCGACTTCAGCGGTGACATGTTTCATTACGTTAACTTGGTATTCCTTTATGCGATGATCAACATTTAATAAGTACAGTAAAACCTCTCTAAATCACCGGCCATGGGACCCACTTTAAGTGGTCCATTTAGGGAGGTGCTCGGTTTAGAGAGGTAGAATATCCTTACAATTGTTTTGTTGGGACCCAAATAAAGCGATCGATATGGGTGAGTGGTCGATCTATGGATGGGTCGGTAGAGAGAGGCTTTACTGTATATCAATATTTAAATTGGATCTGGAGGATCAAATATAAGTCAGCGTTTTAGTTAATAAAATGTGATGCTTTAACCG
Source organism: Branchipolynoe longqiensis (assembly GCA_030323885.1). NCBI lineage: Eukaryota > Metazoa > Annelida > Polychaeta > Phyllodocida > Polynoidae > Branchipolynoe > Branchipolynoe longqiensis. The sequence goes on along the minus strand of CM059195.1, from coordinate 87,716,372 downwards.
GATTATGCAGCTTTAAATACCAGTCCCGGTTCTGATATGACCTTAGATATTGTTAAGGCATAAAACAACAACAATCAAATAATGGACTTAAACACCAGTCTGGCCATTTCCTCAAGTTTACAGAATCCTGTATTTGGGAGTGATCAAGTTATCCTTTAAATTTATTTTATATTATATAGTTAAAGTTGCATAGTCCGATAGTTTTGAGTCTGTCATTTTCGAACATAAATATTTTAGGTTGATCGTTGTAATCTACCTTACTTTAGTTTGAAGTAACTGATTTAAAATGGCTAACTTTGAAGATATTTGAAGCGCAAACATACAAAATAAATTTGCACAGACCTGCTAAAACTCTTGACTCAATCGGCTTCAGCAGTAGCATATTCTATTGAAACGACTCAGCATTTCGTTCTATGTGGTAACAAATGCTTAAAAAGTCGTCAGTGTCTAAGATATAGCATCAAATCTAGATAACTATTTTGGGTTTTTAAGATTTTATGCTTTTGTCGACTTTGCAGCTTGGAGAATGCCTCGTATTGGGCAAAATAAATAGCTCAAAACAGTAATCGAAATTCTGTCTACGTAAGCACTCTCACTGTTCTATAATTAGCCAGGAGGCCGAGAACGAGGTGAAATAGATTAATTATGCTAGTACTTATGTAGTATAGTTGCATCATAATTGGTGTTTCACCGAGGTCGGGGACAAAGCTATTTAGAGGAAGTTCCACGCAACCCACCCGGTTGTGGACAAAGGGAGTTGTTGGTATGACTTGGAAGATTACTACTCTGACACATGCATCTTTGAAATGCAAAATAGTTGTCGTTAATGGGTGTGGTCAAGTGAAATTTAGTTGGTGTTTGTGGGGTGTGAGAAGTTTACGGGGGGGTCAGGGGGTTGGTAAGAGGTGTGGGGCTGGGGCGGGGACGGCGGAGGGCGGGGAGTTAGTGGGTATCGCTCTGGAGGGGAAGTAGTACAAGGCATGGGCTGTCATGGCGGTGGTGAAGAGCGGTAGCCAGATGTTGGATTTCTGTAGGTAGGTGAGACGTGGGGGGGGGGGGGGGGGGGGGAGCGCACAGGTAGTGTTAGATAGTTTCGGTTATTGATAGGTGTAGTGGTATGAGGGGGGTGAAGGGGTGAGGGAGTAGGGGGGGATTATATTGGGAGGGAGGGGATGTGGAATGATGATAGAATGAGGATGAGAAATGTGGGTGGGTGGTATACTTTAGGAGATTCATGCGCATATTTTGTAAATGTGTGTTTTTGATGTGTGTAGGAAGGGTATTGGGAGAAATGTTGGTTTGAGTTAAGGTGTATAGCTATTCGTGCTTGTGGGGAGGAAGGGGGAGAGGGGTGGTGGGGGGGTGAGATATTTGGTTTTGTAGATATGGTTGAGAGAGTTTTGAGGTGAGGGGAAGTTTTGTTTTTTTGTTGATATTGGTAAGTGTGGGTATGTTTGGGTTTTTTTTAGATGGATTGGTAGGGAAGTATTTTGAATTGGTATTATATGGGTGGTTTAAATTTAAATTTTTGGGTGTGGTTTATTTTTGGGAGTTTTTTGAGAGTGTGGATTTGATGGGGGGTATTGTGGGGTATTTGGGGGGAGGTGGGTATTTTTTGTTTGATGGTGTATGGATGTTGAGGGAGATTGTGTATTGATGATGAATTGATGGTTTATGGGGTTTTTATTTATTGATAAATAAGTTATATAAATGGAATGTATGTTATAAATTTAAGAACTTTCCAACACCTCTGTCAATGCTAAACTATAATTATGCCGGTCGACGCCAACATCCAATGGTTGACGCCGACATCTTTCCCCCGTGCACCAATTGGCCTATTTTTATGAGACTGACTCGTATAAACATGTGTGGGACTGCCAACATAGATATTTTTAATGCGAGACTGATTAAAGCATTCATATGGACATAACAGCCCTTAATGAATGAAATAAGAAATATTTGTGCATATCCATTTTGCTTTATGCAGCTGTCTGAAATGTACAAATGCCAGGTAAATTTCCATGATGGTATTATTTAAATATACATGTATGTATTTAACCTAGATTTCGTATGGTGTAGATAATTGTTCCATGTTAAGAAGATGGGATATTTATTGTGGATATCGTACATATACAATATATCTAACATATTTTTTTATATATGTAAATATATAATTTGTACATTATCTAAGATGTTTATAATATATGTATATATATATATTGTACATTAATTAATGAAGCAAGGGAAATTTCAATCGGGGACGATTGGTCTTCCTCATTCCATCGTTCTTTGCCCTATCCTAGTGTAATATTAGAACTCAGCCGTCAGAGCCCCGAATATCACTGCTCCCCCGAGGTGTGTTCTGACCATGGTTAAAAATATTTTAAAATGTTAAAAATGGGAAATCTTATCTGTTGCCTAAAAAGAAGAAAAAATAAGGTAGAATTTCCATTTTGGTCATGTAGTGTTAAAAAAAGGCTGCATTTATGGAGATTTCCTTACAAAATCCTATGGACTACACATTGAGGGAAACCCGTACAAAAAAAGGGTTCATCAATATATTTGTCTAAATGAGCTCTATTTTCAAAGAGCGATTTTGGACAAGAGTGTCTAGAGTGGGGTCTGTGTGTCAGGTATAAGGAATGCAGGTGACTGGGCTCCCACAGCCAGCCAATCAGACACCCTCTACAGCTTGGATGATGACGCCCTAATAGGGGGCAGCTGTCACTCAACCACCAGCTGAGGGGGGGGGGGTGTCCATAATGTATGCAGGATGGCTGGGTGTGCTTTCCCATCGCGCCCGTGGTAACAGGTAGTTGCAGACAGTTACAATAAACATATATTAAAAATGCCCTTCCTCTCCACTTGCATTCTTTCTGGTGCATGGAGGGGACATTTCCACTAATCATTAACTGTCTCTTAAATATGAACATCACATCACAATCTCGGTCGCTATGTGTTATCACATTTTCTACATAGGCACTTATGTCACACAGCGAGTGGGGCACCCATTGCTCCTCTCTTATATAATCCTGGTCCCCACTCCATCGCCCGAGAATAGTAATGCTCTTTGCCAATATATAAATCCGAACTGAAAATCCATATATTTTTACACTAGTAATGCCGAGCACCAGGCTAGGTAGCGACAAGTATAACTTTTTAAATCATTGGTTTGACTTGACCAGTGGGTTCGAATCCCACGACCTACCAAAACGGGACACAGACAATCAACTGATTCGGCCATCCTGTCTGGCCTATATTATGTATTGATAAAACTTATATGATATATATAATATATGTGTTGTATATTATATAGTATATTTATAATATATGTGCATAGGGGTAAGGCAGTGTCACTTGTAATAATAACCGAGTGCTGGCTACACCGACAAATGCTCTCCAAGCATAGCTTTGCAGGTTTTCAGTTTATGCAAAGTGTGGGGGGGGGGGGGGGGGAGAGTGCTGAGGTTGGTTGCTACTGTTACATTGTAGTTAATCCAGCAGCGCTGTCAAGGCTTTTGTCAGAATTTGTTAGAATTTGAAATCTACAATGTTAAATATTAAGTTCAAATATTTATTTTTCTACCCAGCTACTTTTTGTGTGAATAATTGATTAAATCATTTAGATTAATAGACTTTAAAAGTTGAATTGAGAGCTTTCTGTGGTGGCCATCTTGGTGGTTTCCATGAATTCCCTTGTGTGTGGGGAGAACCCCTCTATGTCATGTGATGAGGGAATACCACCCATGATTTCATTCATACATCACAGACCGCAACACACTTCCCCCACATGTTCAGTTACATGAACTGAAGAAAACTAGGCAAGGGTGTGTTTGGAGACTTTTAATACAGGATTCATTTGTTTCTGGGTGAAGTATACCGAGCAACTTTAAGGCATCACCTGCTGAAACCAGGGCAGTGTTCAGGGTGCGCCTCCGAGTCGCCTCCGAGACTTCTCGTTTGGCCTATATGCTTTCAGGGTGTACCTCGGAGACGTCTCGCTTTTCAGATAGGCAAAAAGCATCTTGAAAATGGCTGCCGAATTCAGTGGTTTCAGCCAATCAGAGCTGTTCTTTTCAATTGCAAATGGCAGTCCCCTATGGGGGCCACCATTTTCGAGGCACCAACAGCTAAAGTCGTTCAGACTAGCGTGATGTTCAGAATTTCTCCGAACCGCCTCCAAGGCGTATAAATATATATATCTTTATATATACTAAATTACTGATATATTCATCTATGTATAAATATATTTTCACAACTTTTATATCTTCAGAACTTTTATGAACAAATATATATAATATATATATATATATGTAGTTCAGCACAGATAAAGGGGACAATTAATGGCTGACACGGATTTATTCAACAACAGATAGGATGACATAATGATAATCCGTTGATACGCGACGTAGGAGGAAGAGGAGGCCGAATTGGAGAAAAACAGCAGTTTATTACAGAATAAAATAAAATGCGAGAACATAAGGTTCCCTTGCAAGCTGTTTAGTTTTCAGTAAGTGTGTTTCATGCACCCTGCCTAGCATTTCTTTTTGTAGCTTTAATGGTATTATTATTCTGTTGTCTTTCATGACCAATCCGTCCTCTGTTGTTATATCCGCTTTGAAGGTATAAAATGGCCCAATGTCTTGACTCAACCCTTTGCTGCCATCTGGCCACCCCTGCTTTGTTAGTTTGGTTAATTCGATTAATGTTTTGTCCCTTACTGTTTCTTCTTGAATTTCTTGCAATATGGTTTTTGACATGCTAACGGCTGCTACCGTTAGGCCACTGTCGAATAGGTCAGTAGGTGTCGTCTTGGCTGTGTAAGCCCTTGATAGAGTGTCTTCAAAGAACATATTAACACCTTTAATGTGGATTACCTCCAAGTCATAGATTTGTAGTCTCATCCGCATGCATTGCATGTGTGCTGAGAGTTAATGTATTGATTTTTGCATAATTGATACTAGTGGTTTGTGGTCTGTTTCTATTATGATGTGCTTTCCGAAAAGGTATTCGTGGAACTTTTTGCCTCCAAAGCAGATCGGTAATAGTTCCTTTTCAATTACTGCATAGTTTGTTTGGGTTTTATCTAATGCTTTAAATGCCATTGCTATTGGTCTGTTCTCTTGGAATAGTGTGGCACCTAATCCAGATTTTGAAGCGTCTACTTGCAGAACTATTTTTTTGTATGTGTCATAGTATTGTAATATCGGTGCATGCAATAGTAGGTTTTTTAGTTTATTGAATGCATCATTTTGGTGTTTATCCCAATGCCATGTGATTTCTTTTTTTAATAATATTCTTAATGGTTTTGTTATTTCTGCCATGTTGTGTATGAATTTGTGTACATATTCTATCATGCCTAGGAAGCGCTGCACTGCAGCCTTGTCGGTTGGAGTTGGCAGGTCTATTATTGCTTGTACTCGGTTAGCATTTGGCTTTAGGCCCTCACTGGTTAATAAATGACCAACATAATTGACTTATGATTTACAAATCACCGATTTCTTAGGATTTAGTTTTAGGCCTACTTCCCTTGCATGTTTCAGTACTCCTTCTAGATTTCTGTTATGTTCTTCTACTGTTTTGCTAAAAAATTAGGATGTCATCCGCTATGACATTGACTCCTGGTAACCCTCTCAGAATTATGTTCATTTCCTGAATATCCCCGGTCGTTTTAATACCAAAGGGAAGTCTTTTGAACCTGTATCTACCCCAAGGAGTATTGAATGTGCATAAGGCTGAACTGGTCTCGTTTAGCTCTATCTGCCAATAACCACTATTAGCATCAATCACTGAGAAAATTGTTGCCCCATTAGTCTTGGCTACTACTTCCTCAATTGTTCTGTTTGGGTAGTGACCTCTTATTAGCGCTTTGTTAAGTACTGTAGGATCCAAACAGACTCTAATTTTGTTAGGCTTTTGTACAATGGTGATTGAGCTAACCCAAGGTGTTGGCTCTATTTGCTCTACTATTACTCCTAGTTTTACCATTCGATCCAACTCGTCTTTAACCTTATCTACAATGGCATGAGGTATTCGTCTAGGTGGATCGATTATTGGTTCAAATGACTCATCAATATGTATTTCAGCATTTGTTTTGATTTTGCCTAGCCCAGTGAAAACATCAAAATATTTATTTGCCAATGTATCTGCTGCATTATTGTTGCTCTGCTGCTCTTGCACTTCATTAATCCTGGCGATTAATTTTAATTGTTTGCATGCCTCCTTTCCCAATATGGGTGATCCTGCATCCATTATGTGGAACTTTAACACCGTGTCCTTGACCATTACATTTATTTGTCCATGTGGGCGGATATGTTCACCTGTATATGTTATTAGTTTACTTGTTGCTTTATTAAGCCTACCTGCATTTAATTGATTAAATAGGCTCAATGGTATAATATTGGCCTCTGAGCCTGTGTCAAACTTAAAACGAATTATTATATCATTGACCTCAACCTCTATTATATCATTGACCTCTACCTCTAGGCCTGTGTCTTTTCTGATATCGCACCAATAAATAACTCCTCCTGGTTTGTATCATCTTGTATCCATTCTAGTGGCTCTTGTCCTTTTACTTGTATTTCATTTATTGGCATAGCGTGCGATTCTCCACGATTTCTGCACACTTTTATGAAGTGTCCTATCCTGCCGCAGCTAATGCACGTCTTTCCTTGTGCAGGGAATTGGTTCTGTGCGTTCACGTATCCACAATGTTCACATTTTGTCCTTGACCCTCCAAATCTACCGTATTTGTTATAGTGTTGCGATTATCGACCCAATTCTGCGGGGACGTGTGTTGCCTTGGCAATGTTGCGTCGATACGTTCCCTCTGATTCGCTATATTGCATCTACTTGTTCACTGTTACTGTCTGAACTTGTATTATTTAATAGTGATGCCCTGTGTTCACTTAGCCTGCACAATTCTGTACAATTGGACAGTTGTAGATTAGGTGTCTGTAATAACTTGTCACGCAGGTTATTGTCCTTAGCTCCACAGACTAACCTGTCACACATGATAGAGTCCACCTTGCAAAGATTCACTCACAAGGCATTCACAGCGGACAAATTTCCGAGCAGCAATTTGGAAGAAGAGCCTTCAAGCAGATCCTGAAACTCCCAGTCCCATAGGAAATGGTTGGAACCTCGAAGGTGGAAATCGGACGATCGACTGGATGAATGGATCTCCAGCTCCCCAGGCTGTGCTGGATTTGTTATCCTGTAAGTGTACCAGGACATGCAAATTGCCAACATGCGAGTGTTTGGTGAATTGCTTGAAATGTACAGATATGTGGCGCTTGAGGGATTGCGCGAACCAGCCATCCATAGAATACATGGAGCCAGACTACACTGCAGAAGATACAGAATATGACGACGATGACGAGATTGATAGCTAGACATGTGTACACTTGTGTAACTTACTTGTTATCATTGTTACTCAGGTTCATTTTGTTTGAGTCAATCAAAATACCTAAAATCCTGCACACATTATTTGGGGAAGTGACCTTTTTAAAGCTGACAAAGAAACCCAGCACCCATAAGACCGCTACGAGGTCTGCCGAGGCCATGGTGATGTTAGCAAATGAATCATTAAGTGTACAAAAATCGTCCCGGTAATTTGTGACTGTGGTGGCCCCTGAGAACCATACAACGTACAATAAAATCTGAAAATTTTGAAAAAAGGGGCTGGGGCTGAGCACCCTATACAGCCTGTTGTCCCTTAAAAAAGTAGTTACACCCTTACTAAATTGCCATGAGAAGCCCTGGCGGCAGGCACTGTAAGGGTTGATGTTGACTGCTCTGTAGGCATCAGAGATGTTCACCACTGACATAAAGTTCCCCCGGAGCATATTGCTTGTTACGCCATTGATACTTTTGTAGGCAAATTTTGTGGCACATTGGTCTGTAAATAAATTGACTCAACTCTCACTGGGGGCGCTACAATAGATTATCGTCCTAGAGCCTATTGAATCGGGCTTAGGTACCATGTCTATAGGGTGTGTACATATCTCCGTGGTATCCCTGATAGTCAATATGCCAGCATCAATTTCACGCTGGAGCTTGGATGACATCATGGCGTGGGTGAGCTTGCCGGTGCTTGACCCGTTATAGGTGGAATCGCAGCCACTGTTAATTACGCGGAAACCGAATATCACCCCTCTCATGATGTAATCCCAATAGGGGACATTGTCGTCTCTCAGGAAGGCTTCCACAAAGAAATGGCAAGGGTGGAGCTGGCCGACTGCATTGTTAATATGATGGGTGCAACTGCAAATACCCCTAGCACAGACTGAATTCAACGATCTGGCCATCCAGATCGGTCGCCACCATGTGGTAGAGGGCGCCCACCTCCCCGCTACTATTAAAACTGAGTCAGGGCTCACCCCCGTCATCGCTCACGGGGTCAGGATTAACACCGCCATTGTTATTCTCCTCTGCAACTGCCGTTTTTTGGTGGGGAAGGGGATAGGAACCAGATTTTTCGCCTGCATCGGGCATGTCGCCTCCATCGGGCCTGTCAGTGCCCCCCCCCCCCCCACTACTACACGTAGCTTTGCAGACTGCATTAGTACTGTCACTGATTATACTACTGGCATGGGGTTAAGTGGCCATTAAGTAAACATTATCATGGCCATCAGAACAACAAATAACATCAGGACAGTCAACAACATCAGAGTAGACCAGACAGGATGGCCGAATGAGTTAGAGGGTCTGTCTCCCGTGCTGGTAGATCGTGGGGTCATGGGTTCGAACCCTGGTCAAGTCAAACCAATAACCGGCCGCCACCGGGTGCCCACTGCCCATAACCACCGCCTCACTGGACCTGAGGCGGCCAGCTTCCTTGCCGGCCATGCCGGAGCCAGCGGCTCCAGCCCGAGGTTGGGCCAGCACTGGCAGCAGTTGTGGTGATCCTCACAGTTGGATCCCTTGTTGCAATACATGGCGCTGTTCCATGCATCACATAGCCCTTTACGTCGGACCACCCTGCGCCTGGCCGGGTGAGCCCCCGACCTTGCTGATGTCTGGTGGGCCCGCTTCTCCGCTGCAAAGCGCTCCATGGACACGTCCATATTACCGGCCACAAAGGCACGCATCCTCTTATTCACAGCTATACTGCGGATGTCTTTATCATAGCCCCGGTAGGCCTTGTTCGGGTAGGAATCTGCCGAGGCCTTCATTATCATGTACCCGACATGTTTCATGACCCCGTCCTTGTCCGTGGCAGTCATGGTTTTGGATGCTACCACCCACTTCAAATTAGCGAGCTTGATGTCGTGCAGGCTCAACTCTTTATAATCCTTGTCAGAGAAGTTCTTAAGGCTGTACTTATGGTGATGCGCCTTTCCCTGCTTGAACTCCTCGACCGGCTGCTGCTGATACCAGACTGCGGTTGCAGCGGCAGGAGGATCTCTTCCTCCTCTGGTGCGAGCAGTGTTTGGAATCCCGGGCCATCCAGGCCTCTATTGTGTTGTCTTCTGATTGCACTGAGTCCGCTGAGTCCCGTGACCTCGAGCCGCCTTGCTTGTCCTCCCGGCTGCGGCAGCGTGCACTGCCGTTGTCGCAGCCGCGATGACTCGTCACGCTCTTGTTGCGGGCGGCTCCACTACCACAGTCCGTGATGTTCATGGCTCCCATCTCCGCCTCTATCTCGTCCAGCTGGCATTGTAGATTGCGCTCACGCATCCATGCCTGAGCTGCGGCCAGCTTCTTATGCAGCTCCTTCTTCGTGTCGGACTGCTCTCCGTGCAGCTGTTCCTCCATGAACGTCTCTAGGCTCAGAGAGGCCCCCCATGCTATCGCCAACGAGACTCCATGCTTTGCTCCCTCTCCTTGCTGGACGCCCTCGTCTGGCGGTGGTTGGCCATATACCGGCTACCATGGGTGCAGTCGTCACCAACGGGGCCGTGATGAGATTATGCGCAGGCTGCACAGAATCTGGTGGCGAGTGGCAACTTCTGAGCGAGTGGAGTATCAAGCCCCACGCACGAGGTGAGCGGTGTATGCCGGGACCCCCCCCCCCCCACCCATGTGGGTTGGAGGGGAGGGGCACTCCAGATTTTATTACACACGATAACAGTCTTATCACTATCCATATATATATTAATGTGCACTTTTTGTAATGGAATAACAAATAATTGATTCGAATAAATCTAGCATATTTGCAAAGAAGACTTATTGCTTACTTATTGGGGTTTTGCATTCTATCAACAACACAGTTTGCAAGATTGGACAGGATGACCAAATTGGTAAGTGCGTTGGCTGGCTTCCCATGTGTGAGCTCGTCGGTCTGATTCCCGACTAAGTCAAACAAATGACAAATTTGTACTGTTCACTACCTAGCTTGACATTGAGAGAGGAAAATGCTTGGTTTGCTCAGTATCAGAATAATTTCAGTGAGTATGATCTCAGATCATGGTGTCAATTAAGTCTCCCCCCAAACTTTTTCTGATGGATTGTTCAGCAGCCCAGTTTCAGGAAGGGCACTGCGTGAATAACGACCTAGATCCTAGATCCTAGATGAAACATTCACCTCTACCCAGAGTAGCAGTGAATGATAACGTAGTCTAAATAGAGCAAAAACTGTTTTAGCATGGAACAGGAAGTGGAATTCATGGTTCCAGTATCCAGTGGCTATCTATATAAATTGTGTAGAGTTGGTGAAATGGCAGAGGAGGTAAACAAGCAAGATATCGACCCAAGATCTCAATTTGACTTTTAAAGTCTTAAAATACATAATAGGGCTATAGTTTATTTAAAAATTCAAGAGTAGCAGGTAAATATAAAGATGTAGACCTCTAAGGCTCTGTGTGAAGAAGTATATTTTTATAATTTATGGGCTCCTCGCATTTACCCAACCTTTCGCCACTTTTTCTATTGGGTTGTTCTTCACCCCTACTCTGGGTAGGAGGTGAATCTTTTATTTAGATAGATCGTTGAACTTAGGAACATTTTGCTAGCTCTTCTCTGAACATTTTCTACCAGACGGGATGTCCGAATGAGTAGAGCGTCCGTCTCCTGTTTTGGGAGATCGGGAGATCTGAACCCATGAGTTTGTGGGTTCGGATCCTGGTTGAGTCAAACCAATGACTTAAAAATTGATATTTGTCGCTTCATAGCCTGAAGCTCGGCATTGTTCTGCGCTATATGACAGCCTCTACTTTATGTCAAACCTTCCTCCAGAACAACAGACTAACTTAGTAAGCCGTCCGAATATTACCTTACATGTTGCCAGGATGTAAAACTCCAACAACCAACCAACATAGTAAGCTTACAAACATTTGTTCTGACATAGATAAAAGATTCACCATGTACTTATACTATAAGTATGGGGTGAATCTTTTATCGCACTGGCTATACACAGGGCTGCTGGTCTGCAAATTATAACCACCAATACTGTAATTCACAGAGCTGCAACAAGATCAAAGCTGGTCATCGCGACACTTCGTAACAACCATAACCATGATGTTTCCGAGGACACCATTAGGCAACAACAAAAAGTTCAATGTGTAACGTTTTGGAGGTGACGGATATAAAATGTGACATTAACAGAACTATCACATAGTTTATATAAATTTATGTAATTCTTTTATTGACATAGCTATTTGAAAATAATTTGGAATGGGAAATAAACTTTACATTATAAAATAATATCATTTGAATCATTATGCTGCTGTTACTCGCATTACAAAGTTCAACACTTCTACAACTGTGACGCATTTCATGTTCATCACCGAGTAGACTACAAATTCACATTTATTTAACTCATGTGTTAGTTTTGATCAAACATAGCATTCATAATGCAGGCTACTCATGTATTAATTTTCATTGGAGGATTTTGTTCCTACGTAGCTCTGCCAATAAAAATCATCCTTCCACTAATGCGCAGAGCAAAGCAAACTCTTTGAATCACCTCGTTCATATCAGATCTATTTTTTCAGTGCATTATATACACAAACCATGCTATACATACATTCTCAGTCACTTCCTATCCGAACCGCACTTCGCCCACACCTCTCTCTATCTCCTCTCTGCTGGACTTGCTCCTCCTTGATATGTCTCAAAAGAGTTCCAGGAGGAGGGGGAGCCCGCCAGCATTCACTTTTTACTCTTATTCTGTCCGTGTCTTTGGCTCGCCGGCTGGTCACCATAGATCAAATAGACACAGTGCTTTGCCTCAACTCTCATTTCTCTTTAGTAGACTACCCTTTTTTTTTCTCCCAGGCATACTCCTCACCCTGACCAGGGGAGTTGTGTGCTTGGGTAGGGCCCTGTACCTTTACGTTTCTCTCGCTTTGTTCTCGTTGCTGGAATCACTACTGCACCCATCTTTACCCCCTTTCCTCGAAACCCTTGCTGCTGTCTACTGGATACAAGTGCTCAACTACCGCCGGACTGAAGAGATTCGGGGCCGCCCCAATGCTTCGCCGTTTCAACGTTGTAAAGATGTCCCCAGCTTCTACAACCAACCGTCCCTATTGAAGATTAATCTTCAACCAAAGATTGGGCCGATTTATCGGAGCCTCTCTATAATGTTGCAGTTCTGCAACCGGTAACCGTCGTAAGGTTACAAAACAACCCCAAGCATACATTCTGATACGACGGATTTCCGTTAGATGGCGCCACATGTCTGAAAAGCCTGCCTCTCCGCTCTGTAGTTCACACTCTTGACACTACGTGGCAGGTAGGTCGCTTGACCTAGTTTCAAACGGGCGTTGCATCAGCCGGTGTCTCCTGGATAATACTCGCCGACTAAGCAGGTTTGTTTGTGGCAGCTATGTCGTGGGGTTACTTCGCCATAATTGAAAAAATACGAAATAAAGACCCCTGGCGCCGTCTGCTGCTTTATTTTTGTTTACAATAATCTAATTATATCTAGGACCATCGCAGTATATGTAACTGCTCCTTGAATATGGCCAGAGAGCGTGTATATAAACAGATGAGAGGGACAACTACCGCGAAAAACGGCAACACAGGCTACAGTGGCGTTCCTGGCGGTTAGTGTTGAACAAGCCTTCAGTTTGCCAGTACGCTCAATGCAAAACATTTGTTTTTATTCAAAATTAATAGAAATCCAGAAGCCTAACCTTATCAATTTATTATAATCCTTTTGGTAAACATGTTTTCTATATGTGTTCCAAACAGTTTGTTTCTATGTAGTGTAGTTTTAGAGATATTTAACTTTTTCTGTACGAAGACTGCTCAACGCCATTGACAATGCATTGAGTTTGCCGTACGCGTAGTGAAAAACGTCAATTTTATTCAAAATTAATAGAAATCCAGAACCCTAACCATATAAATTTAATATAATCTCGTTGGTAAACATGTTTTCTATGTGTATTCCAATCAGTTTGTTTCTAGGTGTTGTAGTTTAAGAGAAATTTAATGTTTTCTGTATGAAGATTGCTCACTGCCATTGAAAATGCCTTGAGGTTTGCCCATATGCTTAAGCTGTTCAACAACCACCACTTGGAGCGCCACAGTCGGCAGCTGTTACATGCTCTAGTATGGGAGTTGTCCTTCTCATCTGTTTATATACACGCTCCTTGAATATGGCCTATGCTGTCCACACGGCGTAAAGAAACCATCAATCAATCAACCAATCAATATAACCGCTAGGCCTACTTTTAGAATATTCACGTTATATATATATAAATATAGGCCTACGTATGGCTATCTGTATACGTATACGCATACATAGAGGCTACATACCTAGAATATTGTAGAGGTGTGTGTTGTTGTTTTACGTCCTAGCAACATCTAAGGTCATCAGGACGGTATTGTAGAATTAGAAGTAGCATCACAACACAAGCCATCAGTGGTGGTGGCATTCTTCATCACTTTGATGACTTTGGTAGGAGTGACTAGACGGAAGTGTAGTTAATTTTTTGAATTTGGAAGGGAAAAACTCATGCCAATCTGTGTTTATTTAAAACCATATACAGTAGGGTAGAGTGGGGGTAAGATGACCCTTGGGGTATGAGGCCCTTTTCTCATATTTTAGTTTGTGCTCTTTACACAATTAAGATGGCTTTTATGTCTAAATGATGTGCTGCCACCTGGAGGACAGTCTTGGGCAGCTGAGAAGTAAATAAAACATCTTGCATGTGTTTGTCCTTTTAGAACATTCCTTATAAGAAATGAAGAAATATATCATTCATATATGAGTAAATAAATGTCCAGAGAATTGATAGACTTGACAGGGTAACTTTCTAATGTAGTTTCTTTGCATAAAAATGGTCTCATGTTGGTGATAATAGGTGAAATAATAGGAATTTGTGGGTTAACCCAAACTTGAAGGGACCCTAGAAATTTGTTTGCATTAACCGATCATTGGTTTAACCGAGCTTTGACTTTGACTTTGAGTAAGCGTGTATTGCACATGTAATATACAATGTATGTGGACACTTTGATTATTATTTTTTTATGTATCTACAGTATAACCCCCTTAAACCAAGCTCGGTTAAAGCAAATGATTGGTTAATCCAAACTATTTTCGGCGGCCTGGCAAAATACGACCATTTATCATATAAAAAAGTCAGTGGGGTTTCAGATGACCTTATAATCACATGAAAGGTTTGGTTTAACCATACCAGAGTGGCTTGGGGTCCAACAATTTTGTTTGGATTAACCGATAATTTGGATTAACTGACTTTGGTTTCACCAACTTTTTTATATGATAAATGGTAGTATTTTGCTGGGCCGCCGAAAAAAGTTTGGTTTCACCGATCGTTTGGTTTAAAGTTGCATGGTCCGATGAAATATAATTTTGTCAAAATTAAAACAAGTACTTACATTTGATCCTATATATAACTTAGATACTGGTGTGTTAGCTAATGATTTGGGACAGCATATACAGAATAACCTGTGAATTTATAACCTCACCCCTTTGGACACTCACTTTGAAACACACATTATGCAGTGAGGCCATTAATCAATTAGGCCAATCTCGTGACCTAATTAGCCTCTCCTGACCAAGTAGGCCTACTGTGCAGGGCCATAGAGGGGAAGGGGAAATGAGGTGGATGTTGCCCCTCCCCTCTATGTTGGATATTCAATGCTGTACGGTCAATTCTATAAATATAATTGATCAATTTTGGTAATTTAAATCTTGAAATTTTTACATTTGTCAATTAAAATTGCATCTGCTATCGGGACTATGTATGGTATGAGGGAGGATGAGATATGGGTGACATAACAGTAAATAATAACAGAGCAATAATATGTACATGAGAAATGCAAGGAATACGCATATCCTTGGCTGTCTCAATGTATGTGAGGATGCGCATGCATGTGTTTTGCGCTCATCCGTTTGAAATTTGTCAGTTACACTGTATATAAAAGGAAAAGGTTTTTTTGTTATTGAATGTAAAAAGGAGTGAACCATATGGAGTGAGATATGTGCATTTGAAAGTTTTTGACTTTCAGATCTTTTGTATTAGCTAATGCAGCAGCCGTTCCATGCTGGCCACATCAGCCGGGCCTGAGCATTAATAGTTTGATGGGATCTGCCGCAAATACACAGGTTTCCGGTTTTAATGCTATGATGGCAGCAGCTGTTCTGGTTGTGCCTGTGCATCATCATTTGGACGGGATCCATCGCAAATGCCTCGGGTTCTGCGCTTAAAGGGACCAGCTATAGCTCGCTGGGACACTGTGCGTACTCCGACAAATGCTCTCCAAGCACAACTTTGTTTAGCTTTTATGTTTAAATGAACCAAGTATGTGTGGGGAGAGTAGGGGACCCACTTCACCACCAGAAGTGGGTCAGTTCTGAGGCTGGGAATAGCTGGCAGCTGTTGTTTTAAAAATGGCTGGGTGAGTGGAGATAAGGGAGAGTAAAACTGGGGTATTTTCAATCTTCTTTAGAGTAGTTCAATCAGGAAATATATTTGTGTAATGTAAAATATATGTTAGTACAATTACATTGCATAATTCAATGAGAAACAGATATAGATGAAAAACATTTTTTTGTTGATGAATGTAAAAAAGGTTCTGCTGTGGATGGGGTTTGAACCCACATCACCAAACAACTTCAGATTACAAGTCCAACACTCTAACCACTAGGCCACAGAGACCACACATGGATAAAAGTCTCAGTTCAGGGCCGCGTTCAGGGTCCGTCTCGGAGGCGCCTCGGCGACGTCTCGGCGATGCTTTTTGGCCTATTCCCGTTCAGGGTGCGTCTCGGCGACGTCTCGGCGACGCCTCCCTTTTCAGGTTGGAGACAAAAAGCGTCTCGAAAATGGCCGCCGGGCTCAGTGGTTTCATCCAATCAGAGCGCAGCATTTCGATTGCAAATGGCCGCCGCCTATGGGGGCGGCCATTTTCGAGGCGACCAACTGCTATTGTTGTTCAGACTAGCCTGACGTCACGGGCGCCTCCGAGGCGCCTCCGAGACGGAGCCTGAACGCGGCCCTGGCTATTGGTGAATACACGATGCCACGGTTTGGCCATATTGACCAATTTCATGTGATGTCAGCACGGGTATCTAGGTCAGTGCTGGCTGCAGGATGACACACTGTCACACTACTAACTCAATGGCTATGAGCAATCTTCATAGAGAAAAGGTGAAATATCTCTAAAACCATACCACCTAGACACAAACCGCTTGAAACTCATATAGAAAACATATTCAACGAATAGATTATATTAAATTTATATGGTTAGGGTTCTGGATTTCTATAGATTTTGAATAAAATCGACGTTTTGCACTGCGCGTACCGGTGTGGCCGTCTCAGCTGCCACAAGGCTGATTTGCCAAATGTCGCTTCTGCGCATGCGTCAGAATCCAACAGCGTCGTCTGCGCATGCGTCAAAACTGGGCCAGTCTCAAAGGCCGTAATCGAGCAGTGCAAAAACGTCGATTTTATTCTAAATTAATAGAAATCCAGAACCCTAACCGTATCAATTAAATATAATCGTTTTGGTAAACATGTTTTCTATGTGTATTCCAATCAGTTTGTCTCTAGGTGGTGTATTTTTAGAGATATTTCACTTTTTCTGTATGAAGATTGCTCACGGCCATTGACAATGCACTGGCACTGACACTCAGAATATCCCAACTTTCACTATTATCTCTGTTTTTAATACTTTCAGCATAAATTGCTCTTAGGTTACATTAAATACTTCAGATCTTCCTCTTCAATCGCGCATTAAGATATTTTTAATCGATCCAATGAAAGCTTTTAAATTTATTTTACAAAAATAAATGCCCTAGACATAGGAGGCGCGATCGGCGATTTTTACCAAAAGACCGGCCAACCGCCCCCCCCCACCCCCCCCCCACCACACCCCCCACACAACCAAAACACATTGCCGTATTTTACCCTTCGCGGAGGTAAACACTGCAGCAATGCTATGTCTATGCAGAGCATTTATTTTAGCAAAATTAATTTAAAAGCTTTCACTGAGTCGATTAAAAATATATTAATGCGCAATTGAAGAGGAAGATCTGAAGTATTTAATTTAACTTAAGGGTAATTTTCTCTGAAAGTATAAAAACAGAGATAATAGTGAAAGTTGGGCATGGCAAATCAGCCTTGTGGCGGCTGAGACGGCCACAATCTGCAGTCTCCATTCGTCACTCGAATCCGCGCATGCGCAGAAGCGACATTTGGCAAATCAGCCTTGTGGCAGCTGAGACGGCCACACCGGCAAACTGCCCGCGAAGGGTAAAATACGGCAATGCTATGTCTATGTGGAGCTTTTATTTTTGTAAAATAAATTTAAAAGATTTAATTGGATCGATTAAAAATATCTTAATGCGCGATTGAAGAGGAAGATCTGAAGTATTTAATGTACCCTAAGAGCAATTTACGCTGAAAGTATTAAAAACAAGAGATAATAGTGAAAATTGGGATATTCTCAGTGTCAGTGCCAGTGCATTGTCAATGGCCGTGAGCAATCTTCATATGCCCAAATCTATTCAATGCGATCATATTTGATAGACATACGCAATAAGTGAAATTTATTCAAATTAACCCTAAATCCGAAGCGAAATTAACGCTGCTGCCGCAAAGCCAGCGATATTAATATTTTCGAATCGACGAATCTAAAGTACACAAATCGCCGCCGCCGCAGCGACTGGAGGGAGAACTGAGACTATTAATTATGTGTGGTCTCTGTGGCCTAGTGGTTAGAGTGTTGGACTTGTAATCTGAAGTTGTTTGTTGGTGTGGGTTCAAACCCCATACACAGCAGAACCTTTTTTACATTCATCAACATAAAAACGTTTTTTCATCTATATCTGTTTCTCATTGAATAATGTAATTGTACTAACATATATTTTACATTACACAAATATATTTCCTGATTGAACTACTCTAAAGAAGATTGAAAATACCCCAGTTTTACTCTCCCTTCTCTCCACTCACCCAGCCATTTTAAAAACAACAGCTGCCAGCTAGTACCAGCCTCAGAACTGACCCACTTCTGGTGGTGAACTGGGTCCCCTACTCTCCCCACACATATTGGGTTATTTAAACATAAAACCCAAACAAGGTTGTGCTTGGAGAGCATTTGTCGGAGTACGTTCCCGTCGCCAGCGACCTATATCTGGCCCCTTTAATGCTATGATGGCAGCAGCCGTTCTGATTGTGCCTATGCGCTATCGTTTGGACGGGATCCATCCCAAATGCTGCGGGTTCTGGGCTTAACGTTGTGATGGCAGCAGCCATTGCACACCGTATGCACTGCATGCACGGCTTGGGATCGCAGAGGGTGCAGTTCGTCATAGGTGAGTGTAGAAACTGATATCGTGCTATGATCCCAGGCTGTCCTCCGACGCATACGCTGTGAAACGGCGCATTTGCGATGGATCCTATCCAAACGATAACGCATAGGCACGACCAGAACGGCTGCTGCAATCATAGCATTAAACTCAGAAACCTGCACGATTGCGGCGGATCCCATCAAACCATTAATGCTCAGGCCTGGCTGAATCATAGAATGTGCAGTTTGGTGGGTGGTTGCATAGTTTGATGTTTTGAAATTTCTGCCATTGGGACGAGGTCAATCATATACCGATGTATATGTGATGTTGGATATTCGATGTTACTGGTCAATTCGATAGATATAAATCAAATTAACCTTTCTACAAAATAATATTTGGTTAAAAACCCTAGTGCCACGGGCCTATGGCACCAATGCGTTCCCAGAATGTTCCTACTCCAAACAGAAATACCTACCTACAGCCCAGTCAAGCTCCAGGATTAGTAGGTCATCTCACATCACATGGTCACCGCAAAATGACCATCTGGGTCATAGCCACATGAGTTTTGGCAAGTTTGTCAACATTATTTTGTCTTCTTTCAGCTCAAATTGCTTAAAATTTAGTAATTTTTCATAAAAATGACTCTGGACTAATGATTAGTAGGTCATACCGATCAATTTGATATATTTATCTAAAAAATAAGACAACAATTCAAACGCCATCGGACCATGCAACTTTACCTGAGCTTGGTTTAACGGGGTTATACTGTATGAATAATGCCACCACCCCTGCCGCTATCTGCTACTTCCAGTAAGTTCAACAAAATCAGCGTAACCAGAATGGCAAGGCTCGGATTGCTTTCAAAACCACATATACACAGAAATATATGCTCGTTCTCAATTTGCATATATCCCAGGATTATTACAAGAGTATCTATTTCTCTCTATCTATCTATCTATCTATCTATCTATCTATCTATCTATCTATCTATCTATCTATCTGTTATCTGTCTATCTATCTATCTATCTATCTATCTATCTGTATATCAATCTGTCTGTCTGTCTGTCTATTGGTATATATATATATATGTATGTTTGTATATATATATGTACATACATATATATATACATATATATATGAGACTGTCTCAAAAGGTGCTAAGCAATATGGGACAAAATGATCAACATACTATCTGCCTATGCATTTGCTCAGGATAAACTGATTTGTTTTTTACATGGTGTTTCATAATCCCAATAGAATACATATTGATTTGAAGCAAATGTCCTTGTGTTTTCAGTGTAACCGTTTCTGTGCTGTTTTGTGTCAATCGTTACAATGGACAAAAAAAAAAGAGTTATCACCTTTTGAGACAGGCTCATATATACATAATATATATACATATATATATATATATATATATATATATATATATATATATATATATATATATATCGGGGAGTTCGATTCACGGTTGACTCAAACTTTGAAATGACTTAAAAAATTAGGACTTATGACAATGTGCACTCATGACGACTTTATAGTGCTGCCCACTGTGAAATCAGGCCACCAGCACCATGACTCAATATCCTCACACCGTCACATTATCTTGACACTGAGCTAACCAGTCTTTGCCCAATCCTATTAATGCCAAGTGCCAAGCTAGGAAGCAACAATTATCAATTTAGTAAATCACTGGTTTGACTCAACCACGTCCAATAGCCGATGATATGAAAATCAATAAGCATCGTTAAATAAAACAAGCTTTACTTATATATTGTACACAGTTGCATGGGCCGATGGTTTTGAGTTTCTGTCATTTTCTGAGATAAATATATTAGGTCGATCGTCATAATCTACCTTACTTTTGTTTTAAGTAACTTTTATTTTAAATAGCTAACTTTTGAGATATTTGAAGTGCAAACACACACAATTCTGACCCCATGGGCTTCTGCAGTAACACGTTCTGTTAATTGGATATTCAGTACCCCCTTTTATGTGGCGACAAATGCTTAATAATTGCAACAGTGCCTAAGCTAGATAGATATGTATAATCAAATCTAGATAAATGTTTTGGTTTTTGAAAATTTGATGTTTTCATCGGACTATGCAGCCTTATTATGTCCTTCCTGCATCTTTAGCTCTTGCCGCCATTTGTTGACCATTGTAGTGCAAGTTGCCGTTAGTTCTGATTTAACACACTAGGTGACGACTCTGAGCAAATTACGCTGCATGATTTGCCAATAGATAGTAGTATTGACAAATTTCATATGACGTCAGCATGGTTATTTAGGTCAGTGCGCGCGCTGCTTGGCTGCAGGACAACGTCCGATCACACTGAAAACTCAATGGCTATGGGAAATCTTCATACAGAAAAAGTTAAATATCTTTAAAACCACAACACCTAGAAACAAACTGAGTGGAATACAGATAGAAAACATGTTTACCAAAAAGATTATATTAAATTGATATGGTTAGGGTTCTGGATTTCTATAAATTTTGAATAAAATCGACATTTTGCACTACGCGTACCGGCAAACTCAATGCATTGTCAATGGCAGTGAGCAATCTTCATACAGAAAAAGTTCAATATCTCTAAAACCACAACACCTAGAAACAAACTGATTGGAATACAGATAGAAAACATCTTTACCAAAAAGATTATATTAAATTGATACGGTTAGGGTTCTGGATTTCGATAAATTTGGAATAAAATCGACGTTTTGCACTGCGCGTACCGGTGTCATGGTATAAAACCCCTGCCCGATCGCAGCCCCTGTCGTGGCTTCTGCGCATGCGCAGAGGTTGTAAACAAGCTCAGCTCGGCTGCAGAACGAATACACACTGCCAGTGTCTATTAAAGATTAATAGAAATGCACAACCCTAACCATATAAATTTAATATAATCTGTTCGTTGGATATGTTTTCTATATATGTTCCAGGGGGTTTGTTTCTAGGTGGTGTAAGTTTCATAGATATTTCACTTTTTCTGTATGAAGATTGCACTGACACTCAGAATATCCCAACTTTCACTATTATCTCTGTTTTTAATACTTTAAGCATAAATTGCTCTTAGGTTACATTAAATACTTCAGATCTTCCTCTTCAATCGCGCATTAAGATATTTTTAATCGATCCACTGAAAGTTTTAAAATTTATTTTACAAAAATAAATGCTTAGTCAACTGTCTTCACGGCAGGGGCTGCGATCGGGCAGGGGTTTTATACCATGACACCGGCAAACTGCCCGCGAAGGGTAAAATACGGCAATGCTATGTCTATGTGGAGCTTATATTTTTGTAAAATAAATTTAAAAGCTTTCATTGGATCGATTAAAAATATCTTAATGCGCGATTGAAGAGGAAGATCTGAAGTATTTAATGTACCCTAAGAGCAATTTACGCTGAAAGTATTAAAAACAGAGATAATAGTGAAAGTTGGGATATTCTGAGTGTCAGTGCCAGTGCATTGTCAATGGCCGTGAGCAATCTTCATACAGAAAAAGTTAAATATCTCTAAAAAGACACCACCTAGAGACAAACCGCTTGGTACACATATAGAAAACATATTTAACGAATAGATTATATTAGATTTATATGGTTAGGCTTCTGCATTTCTAATAATTTTGAATAAAATAAACGTTTTAGTTTTACACTGCGCGTACGGGCAAACTCAGTGGCAGTGTGCCTTCGTTCTGCAGCCGAGCTGCGCGCGCATACCCGATGTTTACAAACATTGAAGGAGGTCTATAGGACTTTACTCCATACATGGGGACTGGGTGCGCTGGCCTCGCATGTGGGAGATCGGGAGTTCGGTTCCCTGTCGAGTCAAACCAATGGCTTATAAAATTGATATTTGTTGCTTCCTAGCCCGGCGCGCGGCATTAATAGGATAGGGCAAGGACTGGTTGGCTCAGTGTCAGGACAATGTGACTGAGTGGGATATTGGGTCATGGTGCTGGCGGCCTGATTTCCCAGTGGAGCAGCACTATAAAGTCACAATGAGTGCACACTGTCACAAGTCGGTACCTGTCCTGATATGACCTTAGATGTTGCCGAGATGTAAAACTCCAACAACCAACCAACTACAACTTACAAGGCGTTTCTATGTCGATAGAAGATTCACCCTTACCTATAGACTGCCATGTTCGAGTAGAAACAAAGACCCTATAATACTAAGATGGCTCACTCCCTATCTCTCCAATGGTAATGTAACTTTCTCAGTGCCACCTTGTGGTGGGTTTGATCAGCCCAGCTGCTGGTTGGTGTTTCACATGTAAACACATACAATTATATTATGCATGAGATAGGTAAGTATGAATACACATCAATATGAAATTGCTATGAACAAATACACATCATCATCAGCATCAGCATCGCCATCATCACACATCTTTCACATTCATATATACATTTATACATATAACATAGCACCTGTTTAACCAAGAGAACAGCCAGCGCACCAAGTGGTGGGTTTGATCATTTTGATTACACAGTACAGGCTGAGTGAGCCGTCTTAAGCTAGCATTCCTTACATGCGGTATGCGGCATGCAAATGTCATATATGCGGCGTAGATATATGCCAACCCCCAACATTTGTTGGGGTTTTCCCTCCAAATTTGTGAAGGAACAGTATTGTTTTCTATGGCAAACGCAGCAGCATTCGCATTCGCATGCCACACCGATGGCTACATGGACCGATTCAGTTGCTGCATTCACATTCGCATTCGCATTCGCATTCGCATTCGCATTCGGAGGCATGGAATCACCCCGATTCACTTAGATGCTTTTCCAGTTTTTGTCGCATTCGCATGCCGCATACCGCGTGTAAGGAATGTAGCCTTTAGTATTATAGGGTTTTTGGTAGAAATTGACTATAAACAATCTGGTTCCAGCATGCAGTGTTTATCTATATTGGCATAAAGTTGGTGAAATGTGAGAGGACGCAAAATATACCAGACACAAAAAATACCAAGATGGCGGCCACAGAAAGCTCTCGATTAAACTTTTTAATAAATTCGCCAGTCAAAAATAGTGGACTATGATAAACAAGCATTGGAACCATATATAGTATAACCCCATTAAACCAAAGTTGAAGGATCATAGAAATTTGCTTGGATTAACCGATCATTGGTTTAACTGAGCTTTGGCTTCGACTGTGACTTGGCTTTGGCAAAAATGTGGGCACATTATGAATGTAATATACAATGTATGTGGAGACTTTGATTATTGTTTTATATGTATATACAGTATACCCCCATTAAACCAAGCTCGGTTAAACCAAACGATCAGTTAATCCAAACTTTTTTCGGCGTCCCGGCAAAATACTACCATTTATCATATAAAAAAGTCTCACATGACCTTATAACGACATGAAAGTTTGGTTTAACCATACCAGAAGTGGCCTCGAGCCCGACAATTTTCTTTGGATTAACCGATAATTTGGATTAACCAATTTTGGTTTAACGGGATTGTACTATATTTAGCATTTTTGAGTGCACATTTATGGGATTATACTATAACACAGCAAAGTTAGTTTTTATTTAATGGCGCCTCCAGAGCACATTGCTTCTTAATATCGGCTGTTGGACGTCAAGCATATTGTCAACTAAAGGATATTCATCATCATCATCATCATCATGCTGCCGGTCGCAATGCGACAAAGACTGCTTTTATTTCTTAACTGCCAGTATTTCGTGCAGTTGTGCAATTCATAAAAGCTGCTTGCAAAGTGTTGAAATGCTGCTGGCTTTTGCAAGTTATTAGCAGGACTCTCTCGGGGAGCAAATAGAGGTCTCACACCGGCAAGAACACGTAAAAACAGGCGCAAACTATTTGTCCCTGCAGTAGCTGGCCGGGAGATGTTGGGAGTTCCCTTCATCACCGCCCTTAATGCTGCCATGGAAGCATGGTTTTCTGTTAGGGTTTGCTCCCTTAGCCTTTGGTTCTATCAAAAACATATACCACAAGGCAGTGGTTTATAACTTTGCAAGGCAGGGGCGTCAAACTCCCTGAGGTATCTTAGCAGATAAGTACTGCATTACCTGCATACCCAGCAGGATATTACTCCCCTAGAATCAGATATAATTTGCACCCTATCCGGTTTGATGTGGAAGCGAAAAGATCTAAAATTGGTAATTCATATTACTCACTGTACTCTACTTACTGCAGGCTATTACAAAATAAACTCAAAAAACCTCAGAATAACGGTGTAGATATCAAGGCTGGCAGTGTGGCTCACTTCCTCTCTCTTGCTCTTGCTTCTCAGTCTGCTAGATTGCAATTATGCATGTCCACACTACCAGTACCCTTCTTTTTATTGTGTATCTTTCTTGGTCAGCTTAGTAATAGTATACACACAATCTCATTGGTCAATCTAGAGTGTCGGGGTCACCACACCCAGCCCACCTGCCTCCTCCTGCTGGTGTACCCGGCATGCATTGTTATCTCACACAGTATGCTTGGACACATGCAATGTTATCTCATACCCTCTCTCCTGTGTATCCACACCTGTGCTGGTGTTGGGCTTCTACCTGTCCATGAGACAGCTTCTCTAAACACTCTGTAAAGACTAGGTCTCCATAAAGTAAAGTTGAATCCTTCCTCCAACTAATAGTTTTACCACTCGTCGTGGTCACCAGTATGTAAAGTCTACTGCTCGAATCTGTGTTTGTATAGGCAGGCTATAGTGAAATCAATACAGGCAAAGAGAAAGGAAGAGTATAAAGTGTGAAAGAAGAGAGAGAGTCAAGCCCTCTGGTTTATTATTTATATGGTACATGGGTTCATTGTAGAGTATCACCCCACCCTATTCTCCCAATGAGAAACAAGCATTCTTAACTCTACCAATAGGGATCCAGCATTCCTGGTCCCAATGATTACCAGTGATCTGCCCGCCACTACCAAGCTGTGTGGCTCCCCTGACCACCACCTGCCTTGAGCCTGAGTGTGGTGATCCTTACTGTGAAAGTACAACGTCTGAACACTTTGACTTCTGGATACTGAATGGTTTATTCACGGCCCAGGGCTCGCTGAATCCGCCGGCATAACTTTCCATGACGTCATCTCATTTACATAATCCTTTGTCCAAACCTTTGCATCTCATTATCATATATTAGCCACATGCCTATATGTCTATTACACATATATCACACTAACTAGCAGAGGGGGGAGGGGGTAGGCTCTGTGTGTCCCTTAAACACAGCCCTGTCAGCATCACTATGTCTATTTACATCTCACTCAGGCACCACCAGCACCTACATATACACATGCATGCACCTGGTCACGTATACCCGATCAATAATAGAACATTTGCATTCCCCCACCAATGCATTAAATCAGAATATTTAACAACGCTATCAGCATTCACACTCCCAGGCTCTAGATAGCTTGGTTTTCATAATCTTTGGGGCTTGTCCACATTGTATTTTATTTGTTTGGGAAAGTCTAGACTAGAATTATATATGTTTTTGCCAATACGAGTATATACATACACTTTAGAATGCACATAACATCACATACAAGCCCATGTCAGCAAATACATTTAAACATACCTATATATTCTTATTCCAGAGTTATTATCTCCAGCGGTGTTATTTGATGCATAACCTTCTGGACAATTTGACATTAATTACACTCACACATGACATACATTAGTGCACACAATAGGTTGAATATTATTAACGTTGCTTAAAACAATGATTGAAATGATTGAAATATTATTAGAAGGGTTTTATATAACGATTTTATTACTATTCGAATGGTCATATAACAATGATTGACTGACTTAGATATTATTATAATGGTTTTAATATTATTGTCACGGAAAAGGATATTTTTGTTTTAAAGGAAATGATTTACTCTTATTTTATTAGTGATACGGACCCAAAAAGTCGGAATATTTTACAATATGGTGATTCTGACATATTTATTTGGAGGAAACCCAATGCCACCATACAAATTAGCATACTTCCAAAGCAGGATCTGTTTGATCTATATTAATCCACTTCAAATTCTTTAAATATATAATACTGTATGTACACAGAGCAAGCCGGTACCAGCGGCATGACACCACGGGTCATGTGATGAGGTAAATCTCGGTACAATAAACTGGCAGTTGCCAACTAGACATCCAACTGTTCACATCGTCAGTTCCTACATGGTGTCAGATATAGTAAGTCAAACGCCATGGCCCTACAAGGTTTGAAACCGCCGGCACCGCTCAAACTCGACGGAAACTTGGCGCTGAATTGGCGAATATGGCACGACTCATATCAGTTGTTCGCAGGTGCTACAGGGTTGGCGGCAAAGCCAGAGAAGGTACAGTGTTGTGCGTTCTTACATATTGCCGGCTTGCCAGCACAAAAGCTGTTTCATATAATGAACATTGCGGACGGTGAGCGTGAGAAGATAGGGATACTGACGGAAGCGTTCAAGAATTACTGTGAGAGTAAGTCGAATAGGACAATTGTTCGATACAAGTTTAATAGCTATAATCAAGGAGCTGAAGATATACAAGAGTACATACGTGAATTACGCTACCGAGTAGAGTTGTGTGATTATGGTAGCAGTGAAGACTCTATGTTATGCGACCGTTTAGTGTGTGGTGTGAGAGACCGAAAATTGCGTAATAGACTGTTGAGAAAGTCGAATCTCACGTTAGAAAAATGTGTAGAGATTTGCGGTCTCAGTGAGCATAATGACGAACAACTGGCTGGCGGCTCTGAAAGTGGACAAGAAGTAGAAGTAGATACAATTAACGTCGCAACACACGCTGGGCACGCCCCCCTCCTTTGGCGCTTACGCGCTCACCGGCGTTTTCAAGTGGCGGGAGCAATGTCAGAGGCGGCAACCGAGGCAGTCAGGCGAGACAGCCCATTCAGCGCGATAAGTGTAGCCGGTGCGGTTATTCACACGCGCGTGATAATTGTCCGGCCATTGGAAAGCAGTGTATCACGTGTGGGCGGACTGGCCATTTTGCCAAAGTTTGTAGGGGGGGGCAGAGGCAAGTAACCCCTGTCAACGCCATTGGCCTGGACATAGATGACAGCATGGTCGAACTGACAGAAGACGGAAGAGAAGACGACGAATATGACGACTTATTTGTAGGGGCTATTTCGGGTATCGACGAACACCCGGGCTTGTGGTTTGAAACCCTGCGTGTCTGCAATGAGCAAGTGCTTTTCAAACTGGACACAGGCTCGGAGGCAAATATAATACCCGAAATAGTGTTCATGAAACTGCCCAACATGCGATTGGAGAAGCCGAAGTGCCGTCTGATAACATATTCAGGCGAGCGGATACAACCAAGGGGTGAGGTGACCATTCAAGTGCGAGGGCAGCCCATCAGGTTTCAAGTGATCGACAGCGGATGTGCCATCCTCGGGAAAGAAGCCTGTGTCAGCCTGAATCTCGTCAACCGTGTACAAGCCATGAACATTCGGGAGGGTCCTGCTACAACCAGCGCGGAAGCAGAGCATCTGGTAAATAAATATAGTTCTGTGTTTCATGGCCTCGGTTGTATTAAAGTGAATGCTACCATTCATATAGATGAAAATGTACCGGCGGTCATTGACCCCCCCAGGCGCATCCCGCACGCCATTAATGATGCCGTGCGGGGTGAGCTGAAATTATGCAGTTATCGAAAGGGAAATGCTCGCAATCTGTTTCGGCTGTGCGAAGTTCCATGAATATGTATTCGGAAAACAAGTCACAGTCGAAACCGACCACAACCCACTAGTGAGCATAATGTCAAAACCACTTCATACTTTAACAGCCCGGTTACAAAGAATGAGGTTGAGATTACAGAATTATGATCTGAATTTGGTGTATGTTAAAGGTACGAAAATGTTTTTCGCAGATGCCCTGTCATGCGCACATACAATGAAAACTTCGCCTGTGAAACTATATGATAACGAAATGTCTATTGCAGCTCTGAAATACGTGGAGGACGAGTTGGCAGAGATAGCAAAAGAAACGAGAAATGACAACACCCTGATGAAGCTATCAGAATGCATTCGGCATGGATGGCCGACGAAATACAGTAATGTAGAAAGTGCATTGACACCGTATCACATGTATAAAGATGAATTAACAGTTCAGGATGGGATAATCCTGAAGGGTACAAGAATCGTTATTCCAAAATCATTACAACCAAGATTGTTGAATAAATTACATTCTTCGCACCTAGGTATTGTGAAATGCAAGCAGATGGCCCGGGATTATGTTTTCTGGCCGGGGGTAGACACTCAGTTACAAGATAAAATATTGCATTGTCAAGTTTGTCAAACCATACGTGAACGACCAAACAGAGAGCCGTTGATATGTCATGAGATACCCAGTATTCCATACTATAAGGTAGGAATAGATTTGTTTCAGGTAGAAAGTGAAAATTACTTGTTAGTGGTGGATTATTACTCAAAATATCCGGAAGTTGTATGGCTCCACAGTACCACAAGTAGAGCGGTCATTAAAAGCATCAAAGACATTTTCGCGAGGCACGGTATACCAAACACTGTTATATCCGATAACGGGCCCCAGTTTGTAAGTGATGAGTACAAAACATTTGCCGCTGTATATGGGTTCACGCCTAGATATTCTAGCCCAATGTACCCGCGGAGCAATGGCCAATCAGAGAGATGTATAAAAACTGTTAAGTCGATGATTAAGAAGTCCAAAATGGATAACTCTGATTTTCAATTGGCCCTGTTAACATACCGAAATACTACAATTTCGGAAATAGGAGCCTCCCCTGCCCAGCTCCTAATGAGCAGGAAATTACGCTGTCACATACCCACCCTGCCTAAATTTCTGAAAGCTAAGCCAGTTGCATCGAAGGCAAAACAAATACAGCAATGGCAAATGAAACAAAAAACATACCACGACAGACATGTACGAACACCCCACCGAAAATTAAAAATGGGTGAGCAGGTGAGATATGTCAATCACAAAAAGGAATGGGTAAAGGGGATGGTTGTACAAAGGGACAGACAACACGGGCTAGCCTATGTGATCAGAAATGCCGAAAATAAGACGGTACACCGTAACAGGTCGATGATCAGTCCAGCACCAATAAAAGTACCAACACCTGTAATGCACAAACGGGCGCCAACACAGCATGAAACACCGGCACCAGCGGTACGGCGGGTAATGGGCAAGACAACACACTCGAATTATATAACAAGGTCAGGTAGAATGGTCAAGCCAGTTGACCGGTTAGGTGACTAAGGGTTGTAGACATAGAGGCGTAAGGGTGAGTAATAGATGTATATCTATTCAAAAGAATGTCATGAGAATTAACTAGCACTGTGGTAATATTTAAGAACGTTTTCCGACTGTAGTAGATAGCGAAAAAACTGCATAGTATGGCAAGCGTCGCCACGCAGCTGTAAACAACGCATGGGAATGCTACTATTGGTGTATGAAGACGAATCATTGGAGTTGATGAAAATATTGATGAAGCGTTATAGATATATATCTGAGAGGTTGAAAGGAATTAATTTGTATAAAATGTCACATTTGAATAATATGTGTCTTGAATTTATCTCGAATTTGTCATTTCATGATTATGTCGTTGGAAATTGGAATGAAGTTCATACTCTGTAACTATTGTAATATCATAATTTTATTTTAAAAAAAAGAAAAAAAGAAAAAAAAAGAAGAAGGGAGATGTAGTGTATGTACACAGAGCAAGCCGGTACCAGCGGCGTGACGTCACAGGTCATGTGATGAGGTAAATCTCGGTACAATAAACTGGCAGTTGCCAACTAGACATCCAACTGTTCACATCGTCAGTTCCTACACCATACATACAGTATAATGTAAGACTAGCCAGTTTAAAAAATAGGCACTTTTCTGGAAATTCCAGATTTCTGGAAGCGGATAAGAGGTTTGGTACATGTATGTAGATATATATATATATATGTAAAATGTACACATACATAAAAGTAAGAATTAGGTGAGGGTAAACAGGCATGGTTACTATAATATTATATTTCCCAAGCAATAAATTGACTGACTGATTATATGTTTAGGATTAAATAATTTACAGTTCCTGCTAGTGCCTCTTTAAGGTGACCTATTAAGGGCATGGTGCATGACCTATGGCCCTGCGAGATGCCCATAGGTCATTTTCCGGGAGACAAAGGGTGGGCTGAAGCTGTTCCCCATCACAACGCCCAAGGGCCCCATTTGTAATCCCGGCTATTGATTGTGACCGCAAACCCTCTGCGCACCAGTCGCATTGGTAGACATCTAAACAACTTACATATGTGATATATAACAAAGTATGCGAGTATAAAGATACGCAAGGGAATTATTATCATTATTGTTATACCCTGTAAGCCCCAACACTGTACCGGTGGTGCCACCTGCAGCCTCCTCGCCTCCACCAGATGTAGACCGTGTCAGTGTCAGTCACACTGGAGGATTTGCTCTCTCATTACGCATTTGTTGCTTCATAGAGGACATACTGAGTCCATATGATGTATAATTATTTATTATTCAACTATACATGGACGGAAACTCCACTTTGATTATTTATTATTTGGGTTCGAGCTTCTTCAAACCATTTGCTGTGGCGGTGAGATCCATTCGCTTGGGGCTCATGACTGCTTCCTGTACAATAAATGGACGCGGAGGCGCCATCTCTGCCTCAGATATATATTCTCGGTATTTGTTCTCACCAAAAGGTGATATAAAATTGCCAACCTATTTCTCCTTGTCTTGTTATTTCTGGCCCCTTTTCTGTATAGCATATGAGTAATGGTAATTAATACACAAACGATATGTGGGGGTAGAGCCTGTGAACATGTAGTACATAGGCTGTCAGCACTCGGGCGGGATTATATTAATGAAAACGTGAAATGGCTACAAGAAGGAGAGGCGGCGGCAATGAGAGAGGGCGGCGGCCAGCAGCAGGAGCGGGGAATCCATGGTATATTAATAGAACGAGAGGAGTAGAATGGATAAAAAATATATATATACAGTAAAACCTCTCTAAATCGACCGACCATGGGACCGACTTCAAGTGGTCCATTTAAGGAGGTGGTCGGTTTAGAGAGTTAGAATATCCTTACAATGGTATTGTTGGGACCCAACTAAAGTGATCGATATAGGGGAGTGGTCGATCTGTGGAGGGTCGGTATAGAGAGGTTTTACTGTATATATATATATAATGTAATGTAGTGGTGTTGTGCTAGAAATAGAAGTGAGGATGCACAGTTTTGGATATATTTGCAATAGTGAGGGAATGCCGTCCCCCTCCGAACCACCGGACGCTGTGACTGAATTGCGAGAGCGCAGCCTTATGTGTGGAAGGTTGGGAATTTGAATTCCAGTCGAGTCAAACCAATGACATGCAAAATTGATAATTGTCACTACCTAGCTTAGCGTTCACCGTTAATAGGATAGGACAAGGATTGGTTAGTACAGTATCAGGATAATGTGACTGGGATATCGGGTCATGCTGCCGGCGGCCTGGCTTCCCAGTGGGGCAGCACTATTAACCTACCATGAGTATGCACTGTCACAAGTCTGTACCCATTCTGATATGACCTTAGATGTTGCTACTTAATGCTAGGATGTAAAACAAC
This sequence comes from Branchipolynoe longqiensis, assembly GCA_030323885.1. Lineage (NCBI taxonomy): Eukaryota > Metazoa > Annelida > Polychaeta > Phyllodocida > Polynoidae > Branchipolynoe > Branchipolynoe longqiensis. The sequence continues at coordinate 87,684,076 of CM059195.1, read as the reverse complement.
AAACAATTCCTCTCCCAAGCAAAGTAATGGAACATCGTTTCCACAACACTGCACCAAAATATATAATGAGGAAGACCAATTGGCCATGATTAGAATTTCCCCTGCTTGATCAACTAATGTACCTTTCCCTCCATAAAAAAAATTGACATAAATTTCTCAAAAGGGAATTTTGATAGATCTTGGTAGACCATGCACTTCAAATAACTCAAAAGTTGGCCATTTAAAATGAAAGTTACTTCAAACAAAAGTAAAGTAGATTATAACGATCAAGCTAACATATTTATCTCAGAAAATGAGAGAAACTCAAAACCATCGGACTATACAACTTTAATCAACTACTGTACCCTCTCCTCCAAAAAAAGAATTGACCTAAATTTCTCAAAATGGAAATTTTCACAGATTTTGATAGACCCTGCTTGGCATTGGGAAACTGATTCTTTTTGGAGTTATAATGGCTATTTTCAGAATGTTAATTGGCAATTACAACTGGTTTAAAGTTACTCCATTAGGAGGGATGACAACACAATGTGGATTTGGAGAGAGTCATATACTCTGGCTGGTTACAAAAGACCTACCAACAATTCATAGAAGAAAAAATCCATGGAAAAATGTGGATAAAAGATTCATCACATACTTGCAGTGTGGGCGAAGAATTCAATAACCCATTAGAAAAAGTGGCGAAAGGATGGCTAAATGAAATGTGCAGATATTTACAACTGGGTTACAATATATTGAAAGACACATAATTTCATTTACTGGAAGAAGTGACATTCACACTAATATCTAGTCATATGACAGTAATGTTGCCATATTGCTATGGAATTTGTGGGTTACACAATTTCATTGCGTTATTTGCTGCAAATTGTGTATTCGACAGTTATTGTATATTTTACTCTATATAATATTGATCTTTTTTATGTAAATAATCCTGAATTGAAATATGGGAGGAAGACCTGTGCTTCGGCACTGACAAATGACTTATTCAGCAGAATAAACATATGAAGAATTCAGATGCAAAACCTCGTAAACGCCAATCCAAAAATGGAGACAAACATTGGAATCAAACCATCAGAAAGTGTTTTGTTTTATATTCCTTTGTTTTTGTTCGTTGTTCTATAAACATGTGATTATATAAAAAAGTGGACTTAGTGAGAACTAAAATTATTTTCAGGTAAAAATCTTATATTCAAATCACATTTTTGGATTGGCATTTACGTGGTTTTGCACCTGAACCCTTACATTTTTGTTCTTGTTTAAACCACCCCAAAAACACTACATAATCCGATGAAAGCCTAATATTTAAAAAACCAAACCGCTTATGTAAATCTGGTTCTACAGATCCAACTGAGATACAGGTGCACTTGTTAAGCATTTGCTGCTGCATAGCACGGGATACTAAATCAATCTAATAGAACCCACCACTGCAGAATGAAGCCTATGGTGTCCCAGTTTTGACGAGCGCTGCAAAATTAATTTCGTGCTAATATAACCTTAGATATTACTAGGACATTAAACCCCAACAAACAAACACAAATTTGACAATCCCATGTGAGATGTTCATCCTTTCAAGTACCTGCTTTTGTGGCAGCAACAACACTGTTCCTAATCGATTGGTGTCCTATTCAGATATGCCAACTAAATTCCTCACATATCGCCATTTTGTTGGATGCAGCGCATATATTGATGCACTGTTTCGTTGTCCCATTGTTTGCCGCTATCGCCCCCACCCCCACACCCCCCCACCCACCCCCACCCGAGGACCTTCGCGCCTCCACCCATACATTGTCTGTCTCCACGCCTTCACCCCCCTCACTCCCTCCACCCTGTTTGACGTCCTCCCCTGACCCACTTATCTCTTCCTTATCACCCTTATGCTTCCACTCTTCCATTCTCAGCAATCTCTTATTGCAGCAGAGCCTCCCCCCACACCTCACCCCCCCCCCCACACACACACACTGTGCTCTCCTAGCTTTTGCTCCTCATACCAGCATACCCACCTTCTCTCCTCCTCCACCCCTTCTCCTCCTCCACCCCACTCCTATCTTCACCACCTCCCTCTCCTCCTCCACCGCCGCCACCCCACACTCCTATCTTCACTGCCTCCCTCTCCTCCTCCACCCCTACCCGCCTCCACCCCACATCCTTCGTCACCGCCTCCCTCTCTCCTCCACCCCCCTCTCCTCCCCACCCCACTCCTGTCTTCACCGCCTCCCTCTCCTCCTCCACCCCTACCCCGCCTCCACCCCACTCCTATATGCGCCGCCTCCTCTCCTCCTCTCTACCCCCTCAACTCCCCCACCCCACTCCTATCTTCACCCTCCCTCTCTCCTCTCCCCAACCGCCTCCACCCCACCCCCTATCTTCACGTCGCCCTCCTCTCCTCCTCCACCCATACCCCACTCCACCCCACTCCTATCTTCAAACGCTCCCTCTCCTCCTCCACCCATACCCCGCCTCCACCCCACTCCTATCTTCACACTCCCTCTCCTCCTCCACCGCACTCCACCCCACTCCTATCTTCACCCCTCCCTCTCCTCCTCCACCCTTACCCCACCTCTACACTCCCCTCCCCTCCACTCCTACCTTCACCCCCACATCCACTATGTTATCATAGCTTCTACCACTCCTACCTGATCCCTCTCTTCCTCCTCCTCAACCCTCCCACAACCTCCCCCAACCTCTTCCACCCACACCCCTGTCCCACCTCCACCTCCACCCACAACCCTCTCTCACCTGCATCCCCACCTCTACACCTCTCTCACCTGCACCCCTCTCCCACCTGCACCACTTTGAACTCTCTCCCACTTTGAACTCTCTCCCACTTTGAACCCTCTCCCACTTTGAACTCTCTCCCACTTTGAGCTCTGTCCGACTTTGAGCTCTCTCCGACTTTTAGCTCTCTCCCACTTTGAGCTCTCTCCACTTTGAACCCTCTCCCACTTTGAACTCTCTCCCACTTTGAGCTCTCTCCCACTTTGAGCTCTCTCCCACTTTGAGCTCTGTCCTACTTCCAACTCTCTCCCACTTTGAACTCTCTCCCACTTTGAACTCTCTCCCACTTCCAACTCTCTCCCACTTTGAACTCTCTCCCACTTTGAACTCTCTCCCACTTCCAACTCTCTCCCACTTTGAACTCTCTCCCACTTCCAACTCTCTCCCACTTCCAATTCTCTCCCACTTTGAACTTTCTCCCACTTTGAACTCTCTCCCACTTTAAACTCTCTCCCACTTCCAACTCGCCCCCTCCACTCTTCTTCCACATCCACCTCTCCCTTTGTCCCACTTCCCACACTTTCCCACTCCCAACCTTCTCCCACTTCCAATCCTCTTCCACTTCCATCCCTCTCCCACTTCTAACCCTCTCCCACTTCTAACCCTCTCCCACTTCCACTTCCATCCCTCTCCCACTTCTAACCCTCTCCCACTTCTAACCCTCTCCCACTTCTAACCCTCTCCCACTTCCAACCCGCTCCCAGTTCTAACTCTCCACCTCTCCCTCTCTGCCCCTCTGCCCCTCCCCCTCTACCATTCTCCGACCTCTACCTCCACCTCTAACCTCCCAGCTCCACCCCTATCCCCACCTCACCTCCACCCTAACCTCCCAGCTCCACCCTACCCCCACCTCACCTCCACCCTAACCTCCCAGCTCCACCCTACCCCCACCTCACCTCCACCCTAACCTCCCAGCTCCACCCTACCCCCACCTCACCTCC